>JAJLZY010000131.1:0-33479 GCA_030564885.1 Metschnikowia kofuensis (nom. inval.)
TGACCTAAGAAACATACAATGTCTCCATTTCCACCTACATCCATCAAGACCCTCGTCGAGGAAATCGCCAGTCTACTTCGAGAACGTGGCCAGACGCTAGCGATCTCAGAAGCGGCGTGTGGGGGTCTCCTACTGGCGTATATTGTCAGTGTCAATGGGGCCTCCAACTTCTATATTGGAGGCAAGTTGGTCTACCTGGTGAAACAAAGATTGAAACTATCAGGCTGGAGTGAAGAAGATATCCATTCCTATGTCGGGCCACTGGAACAGGTTGCTCTCAAATTGGCACGCACAACAAAGTATGAGCTAGGCTCAACCTATGTCCTTTCAGAAACTGGGTTTGCAGGACCTACGACAGATTTGCATTTGTCAGAAACAGAGGCTCCTGGCCTGGTCGGAACAGTCTACTTGGGCCTCAGTGGTCCAGGGGGTGATTTTTCTATCAGGCACCAGACAGGACTCAGCGAGAGGTCTGAGAACATGGAGCAGTTTGCTAAGCTTGGGTTACAATTTTTATTGGAAAAATTGAAGGAACAAAGGCTGTAATTAGTGAGGGACAGGCGGAATTGATAGCCATTGGCTGGCCAGAAATGGTAAATGAGGATCAAACCAAGCCACTTGGAGATAGTAGGAAGATTTTATCAATTATTTATTTCAAGCTTTGATTTTTTGGTCTCACTTAGTAGGTCCCATAGCGAGCTACTTGAATTTGGGTTGCCCATTCATGTCTCGAGCTTCCCGTCAATTTTGATGGATTAAATTTTATCTTCTGTCATTTTTGAGTTTATATTCTGTCCTCTACGAAATATCAAGGAATAACGGCAAAATATCACTACAATTATGGCTTGCTTTATGACTTTCGAGGTGCTTTCAGCACCAAGTAATGATCTGGACCTGCTAATACAACGACCCGCACCCAATTCACGACTCATGGTCTAAAGAGTTCTGTTGAGTTTGTCAAAAGCGAACCACTATGAACAAAGCGGCTCCAAGCTTTTTTATCATTACACAAATAAATGCGATGAGTAGCTGATCTAAAATAACCTTTAAAAAACCTTATAATCTTTGGGAATTTCACTAGGTTCCAAGACTCAACCTGATATTGCCTTTTTCATTTCTTAGCCATACACGCGTAGGCCAAAAGAGGCACAGCTTTCGCATCTTTCAGTCACGTGCCCCGGGCTTGGCGCCGCGTCGGTTGGAGTTTTGTCTTGACACAAATCGAAAACCGCTCTTCTGCTTTCTAAACATCTTCACAACTTCATCTTTTCGGAAAGTATGTAACATTTTGGAACGGCGCATTACATAAATAGACAGGGGCAGAAAACCGAGAGATCAACATTCTGTTCCTGTTTCTAAGGTTTACGGGAAAGCCTCGGGACCCAAGACCACGAGGCGTCTATTTACTCATGTTTGCATGTCTATAGAGTCTCACATTCCTCTCACTTTCTTCTCACTTACCTCAACATTTCGGTCTTATCCCTTCCTGTGCAACTTGACTAACAATATAATAGAGTATCATCGAGGAGTCGCAAATCTGTGATAGAAATCTGATCAATCTAAGCAAAGCGTTGCCTATAGCAGCCCGAAAATTAAACAGAACTTGACAAGTCACCAGAAGGAAAAGAAGCCAGTGAAAAATCAAACTAGGCAAATTCTCGAAACACAATGGATCAGGAACTCAAAATCATCAGGCGCAAAGTCAATGGCTTTGTCGGCTTTGCCAACTTACCCAAGCAATGGCACCGCAAGTCGGTCAGAAGAGGTTTCACGTTCAACTGTATGGTGATTGGAGAAAGCGGCATGGGAAAGGCCACCTTGATCAACACCTTGTTCAATCGCGAAGTCTTGGCGTCCAAGCTTGACGACGGGAAATCTGTGGATAATGACGGCGAAGCGCCCGCCTTGCGGATCGAAAACACAACGTCGGAAATCGAGGAGGACGGCGTCAAATTGAAGTTGAACATCATCACTGCGCCTGGGTTTGGCGAGCACATCAACAACACAGATTCGTGGAAGCCGATCGTCGACGAGATCAACACGAGATTCGACCATTACTTAGAGGCCGAGAGCAGAATCAACCGGTCGGCGATCACCGACAACAGAATTCACGCGTTGTTGTATTTCATCGAGCCCACCGGTCACTCTTTGAAGTCCTTGGACATCCAGCTCATGAAGCTGGTGCACGAAAAAGTCAACTTGATCCCTATCATTGCCAAGTCCGATACGCTCATTGACGATGAGATCACCAGCTTCAAGGCCAGAGTGCTCGCAGACATCAACTATCAAAAAATCAAGATTTTCACGCCCCAGGTCTACGAAAACGACGACGACGAGACCACCGGCAACTCGCGCGCTTTGATTGCCTCGTTTCCCTTTGCCGTGATCGGGTCTACCACCGACGTGCAAACCGCAGACGGCAGAAGTGTGCGGGGTCGTGCTTACCCCTGGGGAATAATCGAGGTGGACAACGAGAGCCACAACGATTTTGTTCGGTTGAGGCAATTGTTGGTGCGCAATAACTTGGAAGAGTTGCGCGAGACGACCTCGGATGTCTTGTATGAGAAATACAGATCTGAAAAGTTGCAGAAAATGGGAATTGAGCAAGATAACTCAGTGTTCAAGGAGTTCGACCCCTTGACCAAACAGGAGGAGGAGAAGGCTTTGCACGAGGCCAAATTGGCGAAAATGGAGGCCGAGATGAAGGCGGTGTTCCAGCAGAAGGTCAGCGAGAAGGAAAAGAAGCTACAAAGGTCCGAGGCCGATTTGTTTTCCAGGCACAAGGAGATGAAGGAGAAGTTGGCCAAGCAGATCAAGTTGTTGGAAGACAAGAAGGCTCAGTTGGAGAAGCAAAAGTCTTTGCCTGTCGAGCCTACGCCTGCTCCGGCTGCTCAAAAGTCGAGAAAGGGGTTCTTGCGTTAGTCTTCCCTGTCGTGATATGGCCCATCGGGTACTGTTAGCTATGATATAGTTTGAAGCTAGAATAAAAGGTATGAAAAAGAAGGAATGAGAACTGGAGAGGGAGACGGGATATCAACGTAGAAGCTATGTGTGGTTTTTATTTGACAGCTGGTGTATTTGTGCCCGTGAAACCTGTCCAGAACCTAAAATAGTCTGCATAGTTTACTTTTGATCATCCAAGATATTGTGATATATCCTGGGTCAAATCGTGGAGACGAATTTCCGTAGCTAATGATTGTTAAGTCGTAATCTCAAGCAAATGAAACGCTAGCTTTTGAATAGCACACGGCACAAACCATTTTAAAATGACAAGAGGTCGGCCATTTTTTTCAAATCCATACCCACAACGCACATGTTGATATTGTAGCGTTCATCAAGTGCGCAACTCTTTGTCCCTTTCTTTCTACACTGCTTCCCACAACAGGTAAATGAAGAATCTCAGATATTCATGACTCAAATTTAGCATCCAGCCTCTTCCGAAAAACCAGTCCATCTGTAATCGCCCATCTCTTTGACGAAGACGTTCGAGAGAATTTCCCAAAATTCATCTGCTTGCTTCTAAGTCTGGCTCACATCTCAAAATAAAGCCTACTCGATACTTCAACACTAGTTAGATACAAAGTACCAGTTCTGATACTACAAAGGCCCAACGAGAGGGATTCCGATCTCTAGAAGCAAAATACACTCTTCGCGAGAAGCAGTTTAGGGTGCCTGGCCAAAGCCAAGGCGTGTTTACACCTGAAGTAATGTGACGTGCGGAATTTCGGTAAACCTTCGGGCAGAAGTGACGTCAGTATTGTCCCATGGGGCGTCTTGCGACATGGAAGACGCGAAAGCCAACGCGAAAGGACAGCAGGTAGCAAGCCAAGGAATACAGCGATACCTTGGTGATGAGATGTAAATCTGGGAAATTAAAAATGACAAAAAGCGCCTCAAGCTTTGAAAGAAAGTGTGATTTGCAGACAATTGAGACAATTTCTATGAAGCTTGAATGACAGACATTTATTTTTCTATGTATCTTTCTATGTATCTTTCTGTCATGGGCACTTGGACCCTCGTTCAAAGTCCAATCTCGGCCCGGCTAGCATTTGCGTGGGCCGCAGTGGCAGGGCCTGCACCAGCAAATTTTCAGCCTCGCGGTCGAAGGTCTAGGGCCGCAGGGAAAACTTGGTTGCTACCGGGCGGGCTTTGGACAAGGCGCGTATTCGGTGAAGAATAAGAGGGGTTAGAAACAGTCAGTAGATGAAGATTACTAGGCGAGAAGCGGTGAAAAATATTTAGGCGGTGAATAAGTCCTGCCTTTTCGTCATTAATAACATGGGCTTCGTTAATGAAATAGAGAGTACATAGAGTGTGGTTGAGAAATGAGCAGAGTGGAGCAAAGTGAATACAGCAGAAAAATACTGGTGGGTCAACTCTGCGAACGACAAACAAGCAGAAAAATACTAGAAAACACTCAAAGTGTGAGAACCCCAGAATTTCAACTCCCTCAATCTACAATTATATCAGGGTTTATCACTTAATTTCGAAAGACCCCAACCTTTTTGCTTAACTAATGCCTCTTTTCGATGACACATTATACTATCCCACTTCCATGGCCGCAGCCCAAGTTCACTTATGCATGTTCCACTGCCACAGGCACCTTAGTCATGTATACCACCCGAATAGTGTCCCGGTAGCGCCCAGAGAGCGCCCATGGAACGCCCTGGTAGCGCGTGGCTTGAGTTAGGAGAATTGTCAAGGTCAGGTTTTTTTCCAGAACTCGAGCAAGCGCGCGTATTGCTCTGCGCCATAAATAAGGGAACCACAGCTACTGTATGCCACGCGACCAATTTCCAGAAGTCGAGCAAGCACTTGAGCCCGGTTTTTCCTTGAGCAATCCACCCTTCTTAATTCTCTGAGCTAGATTTTATTTTTTCTTTCTCAAGATAATTGGATTTTTTCTTCAGGAATTTAGAGCAACTCATTCTCAAAAGAAAATCTATTCATTATGGCTACTGCTGCTACTTCTGCTACTGCTAAAGGCCCTAAGGACCCTAAGGGCCCCAAGGATGCTAAAGGTCCAAAGGGCGAATCAACTACTGGAGCAGCCTCGCCCAAAAACAGCAACGTGCAAGCGTTGCAATTGGCTTGGTTTGCCGGCCACGCGCTTACGGTGTTGAGTGCTGGTTTCTACCTCTTGACCTATGTCCGTGTGTTTCCCAACTCATACAAGTTTTGGTATAAGTTGGCGTTTTTGGGTGCCCTCCAGAGCTTTGGTGTGTTGATTTTCCAGTCGGTCAAGAAGCTGGGCGCCAACCCCAAGTTGTTGATCAAGGACGACAACGTCCACTACTTGGCCTTGGCCGCTGTGCTCTTTGTCTACAGCCCATACGTCTTGTTGACTTTGTCCACATTCACATTGTTCTCCACGTTCCACGTCTTGTCGTATGCGAGAAACTTCTTGTTTCCCACGTTCAACATCCCAGACACTCACCCCTTGAGTGTTCAAGTGGGTAACTTTGTGACGAAGAACCACAACAACTCGATTGCCTTTGCGTCGTTGTTGGAAGTCTACACTGTCGGGTGGTTGCTTGTCAGATTGGTCACCTTAAGGGCCAACTCCCTTATTCCATTTGTGGTGTACGTTGTTTTCATCAAGTTCAGATTCGAGAAGTCGGCTTTCACAAGAAACGCTTTCAAGTCCGTGGAATTGAACGTGGAGAACTTGATCAACAGATCTGGTGTTCCCGCTGTCAAGAACGCCTGGGTTAGCCTCAAGGGTGTGTTCCACCAGGTTGGCGCCATCCTGATTGTGAACGACTACACAAAGGAGAAGTCCATCTAGGCTGGAACTTGGTCTCGAGGTGGTCCAAAGTGGCTATAACCTCATTTTCATAGATGCCTAGCGTGTCTTTCATGGCTTCGCGTGGCTGAAACAGCCATAGGTATCTCTGTTACGACTATGTATTACATTTCTGTGAGTCTATAATCGAAAAGTATATTTGTTAGCTGTATGGTGCACATATTGTATGTCAGGGGAGTCCCGATGGGTCATTTCATGATAGGTGGAAGTCACTCATCACTATGTCAGCTCTTCAATGTCAGCCATTTATGAATTACATACAGAGTTTATTTTTGTAATCCCTTTACAATCTATTATGGCGTGTTGGATGATGGATGATGGATATGGACATATAAAGAGACGACAATTGTCTGCTGAACAGGTGGATTTGAGCTGAGTCCATACAGACAATTATTTTGTGAGATCTATGACCCAGGATAAGTAAAAGTCTTTGTTTACCAGAGACATGTGGATTTGCATTCTATATTTCAAAATTCAGTTGAATGTAAACCCTCTAATTAGGTCCACTTGTCCCTTTCCTCAGTGAGAAAACCACTAAGGTAGAAGACGGTGGAAGAGCGGCTTTTCGCATCAGGTGAACGGACTTGAAGCATAGAAAAGCGGATTACGAACCTACAGTGAGCGGAAATAGAATGATAGAAACAGACCTCAAAAATTCTTTATATCCTTTCACAGAACCAGTATAAGTATGTCTATACCCGGTTGTAAGACTCTGTCTCAAAAACTGCGTGATTATTGTCCCTGCGCATTCTTATCTGAGAGGGGCAAATTCCCTCCCCACATTTCGCGGCCTTTTCTGGTCTTCGTCTTATCTCTCTCCCTCTCCCATCCTTCCGTTTCATACTCCTATCTCTTTCCTCGAAGTGAAAAAAAAAAACTCACACTACACGACATTGCGACTTGGCGTGAAAAAATAAGAGAATTGAACGGCCTGGAATTCAGTAAGTTATTGCTCAATAACTCTTGAATAAAATTTCAAGGATCTTCTAATCTGAGAGAAAAAATCCTCGCAGATTGCTAGAGCAGACCTATTCAAGGTATTACTTTCATATGAAGATTTTCTCTTTGACCCCCTTGACCTACGCTGTTATTGGCGCAAATGCTGCTTTTCTCCCAGGCTTGGGTTCCTTAGCAAGCTTTGGAGAATTGCAGCAAATTTTAGCCGCCAATTGGGACCTGGCGGCTTCCCAAGTCTCAGAGATTGCTAGTACCCTCGACGAGAAGAAAGGCGATGTTTTTTCTCGGGTCACACAATATTTTGACGAGCCACGTAGTGGGATCCATGAGTCGATCCAAAAAATGTGGCAGGATGTGGCAATTGAATTTCCCAAGCAGGTAGCCCAGTTGAAATTCAAGACGCAGGCGAAAAAAGCCTCTTCTGGTCTGGCTCACTTCGACTTTCATGTCTCAGACTCGAAGTTTCCCGGCCACAAGTTGAGGGTGAAATCGACGCCCGAGGATTTGGGCATCGACTTCGTAAAGCAGTATACAGGCTACTTGGACGTGGAGGATGAGGATAAACATTTTTTCTACTGGTTCTTTGAGTCGAGAAATGACCCAAAAAAAGACCCCGTTATCTTATGGTTGAATGGCGGGCCTGGCTGCTCCTCGTTAACCGGGTTGTTTTTTGAATTGGGTCCTTCGCTGATCAACGCCAGATTGGAACCTGAGTTTAACCCCAATGCTTGGAACAACAATGCCTCGGTGATTTTTTTGGACCAGCCAGTCAACGTAGGGTTCTCGTACTCGCTGCAGTCCGTGACAAACACGGTTGCTGCTGCAAAAGACGTGTATGCATTTTTGGAATTATTTTTTAAGCACTTCCCGCAATTCAAAAAGCTGGACTTCCATATTGCTGGCGAGTCTTATGCTGGGCGCTACATTCCGTTATTTGCGTCTGAAATCTTGCGCCACCCCGAACGTTCGTTCAACTTCAAGTCAGTGATGATCGGCAACGGGTTGACAGATCCGTTGACCCAGTATCAGTACTATCAGCCTATGGCATGTGGAGAGGGTGGCGAGCCCCCTGTGTTACCCGCCGAGGAATGCGCCAGAATGGCTGAAAACATCCCCAGATGCAAGGCCTTGATTGAAGCTTGCTACAACTCGGGCTCAGTCTTTGCCTGTGTTCCTGCTAGTATCTATTGTGAAAACGCCGAGGAGGGACCTTATCTGAAGACGGGCTTGAACCCATATGACATGCGCAAAAACTGTGAGGGCGGCGGCTTATGCTATGAGGACTTGCAGTATATCGACGACTACTTGAACAGCCCCGAAGTGCGCCAAAAATTGGGTGTCGAGGTGGACGCATACCAAGGATGTAGCGACGACGTGTTCCGCAATTTCATCTTCACGGGTGACGGTATGAGGCCTTCGCAAAACAGTGTGGCCGAATTGTTGGATGCCGAGTTTCCGGTTCTCATTTATGCGGGCGATAAAGACTTCATTTGCAATTGGTTGGGGAACCAGGCTTGGGCAGATAAGTTGCCCTGGGCCGAGCACGAGGAGTTCCAAACTTCCTCTATAAGAAAGTGGAACGTTGGCAACGAGACTGCGGGCGAGGTGAAAAATTATAAGCATTTCACTTTCTTGCGTGTGTTTGGTGCGGGGCACATGGTCCCATACGACCAGCCGGAAAACTCCTTGAACATGGTCAACAGATGGCTTTCCGGAGACTACGTGTTTTGAGGGACACAGGTGATTTTGAGCCAAAATGGCATGAAATCTAAATCCACAGCGCGTGCTTACAAATGCAAAGTATCAAGAGTGGAATGAAATGATGAAGACAAAATTGCTTGATGCTGATATCATTAATTCACGACCGAGTGACTATGGAAGGTCGCGAGGATTGAATCAGGCAATTAGTATATATATTTATCGATTGCAAGCAACATGTCGGCTTCCGCGTACCTTTTGATTTCAGAAGTTCCTGAAGAGTCAAGTTTGCTCGATTCAATAACTCGATCCCTGTGACTGCTTTCTAAAACTTTCCTTTGCTTGTAATCACTGTTACTCGCTCGGGTCGTGCTCGGCATGTTCTCGCATCTCCAATTTTTTACCTACTTGCTTTTTATTGTCTGATTTCGAATCGGAAGTTTTAATTTTCTTTCGGATCATGCACCCCTATTCATACAACTAAGAGAGCGACAAATCGTTGCTTATTTCCGATATCGCTCGGCTTTCCATCGCTTCCCGTCGATTCGTAATCGAGTGGTTAAAGTTTAAAAGCGCGGCCGTTTGCTGACGAGAGAGGGACACGGAACGCGGAAGTGAAATACGGAAACGGAACCGTGCGGAGATTATCAATCTGCATCAAGCCACCATCTGGTGATGACAAATACATCTTTTGCTCTAATTTTGACATTTTGCCATCGAATGCCTTCGAAAAGCTTTAAAACGTAGCCTTAATTTTGCCAAGTTTATAAATAACGATATCTGAAGCCGTAGACTGGATCATCTTTTCTTTCTTCACACCCATACCATCTAGACAAATTTTCATTCTTGCACAATATGCCCACCTCAGTATTTGTTTCCGGAGCTACCGGATATTTGGCCCAGCATATAGTGAAGCTCCTTCTCTCAAAGGGATATCATGTTGTAGGCTCGGTCAGAACTCCAGCTAAAGGAGAAGCCTTAAAGAAACAAGTCGCAACCGAGGCTTTCTCCTATGAGGTGATTCCTAAATTAGACTCTCCCGGAGCATTTGACGAAGCGGTGAAAAAACACCCAGAAATGTCGATTTTCTTGCATACCGCCTCGCCCGCCAATTTGACCTCCACTGATGTCGAAAATGAAGTTCTCAAGCCAGCAGTAAAGGGTACGGAAAACGCATTAAGCGCAATCCAGAAGTATGGTCCTCAAATCAAAAAGGTAGTTGTCACGTCCTCTGTTGTGGCAATGCTTGATCCTGCAAAAATCAAAGATCGCTCCTATACATTCACAGAGGAGTCTTGGAATCCTGTCACTTGGGAGGAGTCCAAGGCCAATGGGCATTTGGGATACATGGCTTCGAAGAAGTACGCCGAGAAGGCAGTCTGGGACTTTGTTGAGAAGGAAAATCCCCTGTTTACGGTCAATACAGTCAATCCGGTGTTTGTGACCGGTCCCCAAGCCTATGACGAGGAGGTGAAGGAAGAGCTTCCACTGACTGCGGAGACTATTAACAAATTACTCAAGTTGCAACCCGATTCAGAAATCCCACCGATCGATATGGTCTTTGTGGACGTGAGAGACATTGCTAAGGCCCATTTGGTGGCATTTGAGTCCGATCTTTCAAACCAGCGTCTTGCTATGTGTGAAGGTACGTTCACATCTCAGAAAATTATTGATATCATAAACAAGAGATTTGATGAATTTAGAGGTAAATTGCCCGTGGGGAAGCCTGGGACAGGAGATGTCGCCAATATTGCAACTCTTGATAATACAAAGACGCGTGAAGCTTTAAAGTTTTCTTTTATCGATTTGGAAACTTCGGTGGTTGACGCGGTATCTCAAATCTTGAGAGTCCGCGGTGCTCCTCAGTGATCGAGTAGCCTCGTATTTTCGTATGTTCGGTTTCGCTATATATCCTTATAGGCAAGTGACGATCAAGAAATATGTATGGTACTCCGATTTAGATGTCACATGACTACTGCCGGTGGAAATACTTCTTTTTATATTCAGACTTCACTTATCAAAGAGCACATTCTAATACTACATTTGCCATCCAGCTTGTTTACATTTCTCATGGCGCAAGTTTTTGGTCTCACATGCAGCTCTTATACCAAGAAAATAGAAAAAGCTTAGGTGTAAGTTACGATTTTGGCTGGTCAATTTTTTTTCTTTCTTTAGGTGGTGTAATCGATTCTTCAAGCTATCGTACCACAGCAGGCTTCAACAACTCGAAGAATAGTCGAAGAATGAGTCACTTGTTGATGCGTCTTTTCATACACCGCAACAAAAGAGTGAACAGATTCGAAAGCCAGCAAACTGAGTGCTATTTCTAATGAAGTTTTTTGAAATGTTCCCTTATAAGGCAAAAAGGCTTGTTTGAATTTAAAACATTATTCTTGGACCTTCCCTGAAAAGAATGTGTAAGTATAAGTAAAATACCCTCAATAAGGTCAAGGCCCAGACAGTTTTTTTTTTTTTTCATTTGTCTAATTCATCTGATCAAAAGACTAAATCTGTCTATTTCATTTCCACCTTGCTTGACTTATTGAAATATGCATTCTTGGAATGGCTTCAGAAAAACACTGCTTAGCCTAGGGAGTATTTGAGACTTTTAATTGTAGAATTCATCGGATTGAAGAATTAGATCTATAAAGACATTATACAAAAACCCCTAACCAGCAGCCTAGAAATGTACATAGTGTCGAATTTGAGTCGCCTCATGCCGTCATCATGGCAATAGTCACCCCTCTTGGTACGCTCTGATTACAACATAGAATAATTGTCATCGACCCGCTGGGTACATCTCGCCTAATACCCGCTTCAATTCTCGCAATTCGAGGCGTGCTCAGAACATTCTATCCTTTGATTCCCCCTTCTACGAGCCCAGACTTTGTAGACGGTGGAAATAACCCAACTCTAATTATTCAAGTTGCCTTTAGACTTGTTGGTCGGTGTAAACATTTCTCTGAGATTCATGGAGCTGGCATAGTCAAGCTTCCGTCTTTTCTTTTTTTTGATTCATGTGTATTGAAGGATGCCCCCGGTGAATCAGTGAGGAAAACTATATACAACAAACCTAACAACAAGCTCTGGTTTCCACGCTCCTCGCCTATGAAAGGGGTACTTCACGCTGTTCCACAGCAAATCACTTCAGATACCCGGATTTTTTATTGTTGTTCGCGGGGTTTGAATTGGGATTGAAAGGTTTGTAGGTGGCAATTGTTTTCTCATCTAAGCCGCTATGCCACGGATAAAGACTCAACTGCAAGCTTGTGCCTATGTACTCTCGTCAACCAGTCAGTGATACTGAAATTTCGTAAATGCAATCAGAAGTGAAAATGATAGGGTCAATGTGGGCTTTAGCTTTTTAGCTACCATTGTATGACAAACCAAGTATTTTTTTGCACCACAGAAAGCCTGGTTAGCTCAATCGGTAGAGCATTTGACTCTTAATCTTAATAAGGTCAATCAAAAGGTTGCGGGTTCGAGCCCCGCATCGGGCTTAGAATTTCTTTTTTTTTCAGCATCTGACTAATCTTTGAATGTCAGAGGTATTTCGGAATATTCAGGCTCAAACTTGAGTCCACGTCAACATTGCTGCAAAACAAAATAGTGATATCTATGAGCAATACAGCGATGATAATGGGCAATTATCGCGATGCTTTAGTATTAGCTGTGCCAAAACAAAAAAAAAAGTGGCGCGAGTTTTCAAAGCAATTTAGCCCGAATTGGGTAATTGCCCGTGCGGCTCCGAGACTCACAAACTGTTTGAAGAACTTTTCAAATCCACATCCAGATTCCCCCAAAGAAGAAAATGAGATAAACGACTCCCACCAAACTTATGGCGAAGTCCAACTCAAACCGGTTTGTGGCACTCATAAAAAATCTGTATACCGTTTCAATCTATTTCTTTTAGGTTTGCTTGCGCTACTTGACAAGCAGAATCCTTACTTGCTATTCATTTGTTTTTAGTGACAGAAAGCGAGGCCCAGAGGCAGATGAGACACGCTCTGCTGAAGCCTAAAGTCTGAACTCTCCTGATCCCTAAGAAAGATTGCTTTCCGGCCCCACTATTTCTTAAGGTTCAAGAAATTTGATCGCTTATCACTTTGATTTTTTTTTTATTTAAATTTCGGATATCAATTTAGATCTCTCCTTTCTGATGTATCTTGCGGCCCCTTCCGTTCCCTTCTTTCTGCCTTTGTCTCTATTTTCATCTTTTTCTTTTCCAATCACAGCACTCGTTCCCGAAAGATCCAGACGATTCTGGCGCGCATTACGTCAGATACAACGTCAGAACAAGACCGTGGAAGGCCGCCGAATTGTCCGTGAGCCGGTCACGTGACTTTCCTCTAAGCGGGCGCCTTTGGTTGCGAAAAAAGCTTCTCGTGGAATCCGGTGGAATATTCCAGTGCGTCCACTAATATGAGGGCCCTGGCGCATATATAACTGGCCCAATCCAGTCACTCAAGCCGACTTTTACTTTTTTCTCCCATCAATTATTCATATACATAACACATAAATCATGTCTAAGTCTGTCGGAATTGATTTAGGTACTACCTACTCCTGTGTGGCTCACTTCTCGAACGACCGTGTCGAGATTATTGCCAACGACCAAGGTAACAGAACCACGCCATCTTTCGTTGCTTTCACTGACTCCGAGAGATTGATTGGTGATGCTGCCAAGAACCAGGCCGCCATGAACCCAGCCAACACCGTCTTCGACGCCAAGAGACTTATCGGAAGAAAGTTTGGCGACGCCGATGTGCAAGGTGACCTCAAGCACTTCCCTTTCAAGGTTGTCAACAAGGAGGACAAGCCAGTCATCCAAGTCGAGTTCAAGGGTGAGACCAAGACCTTCACCCCAGAGGAGATCTCGTCGATGATCTTGACCAAGATGAAGGACACCGCCGAGTCTTTCTTGGGTACGCTGGTCACCGATGCCGTTGTCACTGTCCCAGCTTACTTCAACGACTCCCAAAGACAAGCCACCAAGGACGCTGGTTTGATTGCTGGCTTGAATGTTAAGAGAATCATCAACGAGCCAACCGCCGCTGCCATTGCTTACGGTTTGGACAAGAAGACCGAGGAGGAGAAGAACGTGTTGATCTTCGACTTGGGTGGTGGTACTTTCGATGTCTCGTTGTTGTCCATTGAGGACGGTATCTTCGAGGTGAAGTCCACTGCTGGTGACACTCACTTGGGTGGTGAGGACTTTGACCACAGATTGGTCAACCACTTCATTGCCGAGTTCAAGAGAAAGAACAAGAAGGACTTGTCCACCAACCAAAGAGCCTTGAGAAGATTGAGAACCGCCTGTGAGCGTGCCAAGAGAACCTTGTCTTCTTCTGCTCAAACCTCGATCGAGATTGACTCTTTGTTCGAGGGTATTGACCTCTACACTTCTATCACCAGAGCTAGATTCGAGGAGTTGTGTCAAGACTTGTTCAGATCCACCTTGGACCCTGTCGAGAAGGTCTTGAGAGACGCCAAGGTCGACAAGTCCCAGGTTGACGAGATTGTCCTTGTTGGTGGTTCCACCAGAATTCCAAAGGTCCAGAAGTTGGTCTCTGACTTCTTCAACGGTAAGGAGCCAAACAAGTCCATCAACCCAGATGAGGCTGTTGCCTACGGTGCCGCTGTCCAAGCCGCTATCTTGTCTGGTGACACTTCTTCCAAGACGCAAGACTTGTTGTTGTTGGATGTCGCTCCATTGTCCATGGGTATTGAGACCGCTGGTGGTATCATGACCAAGTTGATCCCAAGAAACTCGACCATCCCAACCAAGAAGTCTGAGACTTTTTCCACTTACGCTGATAACCAGCCAGGTGTTTTGATTCAAGTCTTCGAGGGTGAGAGAGCCAAGACCAAGGACAACAACTTGTTGGGTAAGTTCGAGTTGTCCGGCATCCCACCAGCACCAAGAGGTGTTCCACAAATCGAGGTCACCTTCGATGTTGACGCTAACGGTATCTTGAACGTTTCCGCTTTGGAGAAGGGTACTGGTAAGACCCAGCAAATCACCATCACCAACGACAAGGGTAGATTGTCCAAGGAGGACATCGAGAGAATGGTCTCCGAGGCTGAGAAGTTCAAGGACGAGGACGAGAAGGAGGCTTCCAGAGTTCAAGCCAAGAACGGTTTGGAGTCTTACGCTTACTCCTTGAAGACCACCTTGGGCGAGGAGCAATTCAAGTCCAAGTTGGAGGAGGCTGATGTTGAGACCGTCACCAAGGCCGCCGATGAGGCCATTGCTTGGTTGGACGAGAACCAGACTGCCACTACCGAGGAGTACGCTGACAGACAAAAGGAGTTGGAGGGTACTGTCAACCCTATCATGGCCAAGGCTTACCAAGCTGGCGCTGCCCCAGGTGGTGCTGCCCCAGGTGGATTCCCAGGTGCCGGTGATGCTGGTGCCGCCCCATCCAACGATGGCCCAACCGTCGAGGAGGTCGACTAAACGATTTAGCGAGCTAAGTCGCATTCTATATATGATAGATTAATGTAAATTAATGAGAAGTTAAAAGAACTGAAGCATTGGTGTAGAAGCAAATTCGAAAACAAAACCGGCGAAATCGGTTTATTTTCTTCCTTGATCCAATTACTTGGAAGAGAGGGAAAAGAGGCGTAATGTTGAATCTTGACAGAGAATAACAAATCTCCACTTGGAATGTAAACGAGACAAGGAAACTGACGGAGCAGCTACAAACACGACCATTTAGAGAGCAAACTTGATTCTAGATCTCCTGAAGCGTGAAAATCGAGTCTTTTATGAATAATCTTTGTGAAAAAACCATAAAAGATTGAAAAAGAAAGACTCGTGCCTGTTTGCAGGGCTAGCCTTTTTTTTGGGGTCTGACCCCGCTTTAAGTATACCCAGCGAGCGCCCTGAAACATCCAAAAATGTGATTTTCAAGTCAAGGTTTTTTTTTGGCCCTAATGGCCTCAGGCTGAAGCCACTTTCCGCGCGCCAGGGCCCGCTGTGATATCTGCACGCAGCTAATCCCATTTGAGAAGGTTAAAACGGTGTGTAAAAAAAGGGAACCAAAACAGGCATCAAATGCCTACTTTGGAGCCTTAATCTCACAAATCGGTGAGCGCATCTGAGACAATCAATAAAAGTATTAGTAGCTACTAAGCGTGGTTTAGATTCTCCAGCATTGTTGTAGATGACAATTCACACTTTTTTGTTTCGCAGTGGCGCGCAGTAAGTCGAGACAAGAGTCGAGACATGAGGCAGGACTTAATTCTCGAGTCATAGGACAAGGGCCAGGAGAAAAGAGCCACAATGGGCCCCTGAAAGTGAGTCACTTAACCACTGGGCTTAACTTCATATAACTCCATCCAGAGATTGTGACCCACGAAAGCTCATTCACGAATCAATTTTTACGCCAGATCAAGAACGTTAGAATCCAGAGGCTAAGGCTACCTCCTATTCGCGGCACGAGTCGCACTCAACTCCCAAGACTCAAAGGTTAACAGTGGGTGAGACGTGTACCCAACTTCTTAGCGTATCAGTAGTGTATCGGGGCGCGAACCCAAAAAAAAGCGCCAGATTCTTCCAACCGAAAAAATGGTGCCTGGTAAACGAGCGTCCGGCCATTCACGTTTACGAGCGCGATAATAGGTGCAACTCTCTTTTCTAACAGTATTTATTGGTACGTTTCGAAACACGCCCACGACGTTAAGGTTTGGATGGCACTTATATAAAGGGAGCCTTGGATTTTTGGGAAGTGCTGGCCGGCATAAATAAATATTATTGGTTCTGCCCGTTTCCGTGCAATTGGAGGTGTTTGAGTTTTGTCCCCCATATTTATTCAACCAAGAGCCTTTGAGACATTTCGGGCACTCGGAAAACGTACTTCAACAGATTTGCCCACAAAGATCTTCGAGCCTGTTATTATACGGCTTTTGACAATCATCATTGACATCTCTGGTTTTGCCAATATTGCCGTGTTCGTGATAGTTTGAGACCAACACAGAATTTGGTAACGTTGAAAAAGGTTCCAGTTCTCTTTACTTTCCCTTCCCTTTATTTCCCAAACCCTTTACTTCCGCTTCCATAGTCACCTCGATCCATACTAACAGATTGTCACAGAAAGCATGGTGACCCACTCCGTAGTTCACGAGGCCAATGGCGTCGAGAAGTTCCCCACTCCCAAGGAGTTTTTCGAGAGACAGCCCAACAAGGGCCACGTGACCTCGCTTGAAGAGTACGAGGCCTTGTACAAACAGTCCATCAACGACCCAGAGGCCTTCTTTGGCCCTATGGCTCGTGACTTGTTGCACTGGGACAAGGATTTCGTCAAGACAAAGGCCGGCGACTTGGTCAATGGTGACGCCCAGTGGTTTGTCGGTGGTGAGTTGAATGCGGCCTACAACTGTGTTGACAGATGGGCCTACACCCACCCAGACAAAACCGCCATCATTTACGAGGCCGACAGCGAAGAGGACTCGAAGAAATTGACCTACGCCGAGCTTTTGCGCGAGGTCTCGAAGGTCGCTGGAGTGTTGAAAAGCTGGGGTGTTGTGAAAGGCGACACTGTGGCCATCTACTTGCCCATGAACGCACACGCTATCGTGGCCATGTTGGCTGTGGCCAGATTGGGTGCCATCCACTCGGTTATCTTTGCTGGGTTCTCCTCGGGCTCCATCAGAGACCGTGTGAACGACGCCAAGTGTAAGGCGTTGATCACGTGCGACGAGGGCAAGCGTGGTGGCAAGACCATCAACATCAAAAAGCTCTGCGACGAGGCCTTGGTCGACTGCCCATCTGTTGAGAAGGTTTTGGTCCACAAGCGTACAGGAAACGACAAGATCGAACTTACCGCTGGTCGTGACTTCTGGTGGAATGAGGAGACAGAGAAGTTCCCTGGCTACTGCCCACCTGTACCTGTCAACTCAGAGGACCCATTGTTCTTGTTGTACACTTCCGGCTCTACCGGTACGCCAAAGGGTGTGGTGCACACAACCGGAGGCTACTTGCTCGGAGCGGCCATGACCACAAAGTACATTTTTGACGTGCATCCCGAGGATGTGCTTTTCACTGCGGGTGACGTGGGCTGGATCACAGGCCACACCTATGCTCTTTATGGGCCCTTGCTCTTGGGTATCCCCACAATTGTGTTTGAAGGTACCCCAGCTTACCCCGACTATGGCCGTTTGTTCCAGATCATCGAGAAGCACAAGGCTACTCACTTCTACATTGCGCCAACTGCATTGCGTCTTTTGAGAAAAGCCGGTGAGAGCGAGATCCCTAAGTACGACTTGTCGTCGTTGAGGACGTTGGGCTCTGTCGGTGAGCCCATTTCCCCTGACATTTGGGAATGGTACAACACTCACATTGGTAAGGGCCAATGTCACATCTCTGACACATACTGGCAAACAGAGTCCGGCTCGCACTTCATTGCGCCAATCGCTGGTGTCACGCCAAACAAGCCTGGTTCGGCGTCTTTGCCTTTCTTTGGTATCGACACTTGCCTCATCGACCCAGTCTCGGGCAAAGAAATTTCTGGTAATGATGTGGAGGGAGTATTGGCCGTTAAGAACACCTGGCCCTCGATGGCCCGTACCGTGTACAACAACCACCAGAAGTACATGGACACGTACTTGAGACCATACCCCGGCTACTACTTCACAGGTGACGGCGCAGCCAGGGACCACGATGGCTTCTACTGGATTAGAGGAAGAGTCGACGATGTAGTTAACGTCTCGGGCCACAGATTGTCTACTGCCGAGATCGAGGCTGCTTTGATCGAGCACCATGGTGTTTCCGAGGCTGCTGTTGTCGGTATCAGCGATGATTTGACCGGCCAAGCCGTCATCGCCTACGTTGCTTTGAAAGACGAGGCCGCGGAGAAAATCGAGAACCACGAGAACTCAGAGGAAGCCTTTGCTCTCAGAAAGGAGTTGATCATGGTGGTCAGATCGCACATTGGTCCATTCGCCGCCCCTAAGTCTGTGATCATTGTGAAGGACTTGCCAAAGACGAGATCAGGTAAGATTATGAGAAGAATTTTGCGTAAGGTGTCCTCGAACGAGGCTGACCAGTTGGGTGACATTACCACCTTGTCGAACCCTCAGTCCGTTGCCGGCATTATCGAGAGTTTCGGTGCGCAATTCGGAAAGAAATAGATGGGCCATTAGCCCCTATGCTAGACATAAATGTATAGAACGACCGACGAACAAGCAAGCAATTACCTGTAGTGGGTAACAATATGGATCAAACTGGGATCAAAACAGACATCAAATTAGACATAAAAGCTAGGGTCGTGTCGGAGAGATCCACCATTGCATGAACAAAAGTTACAAAACATGCTGCATCATAGATATCACGTGACACGCGGATTCGAGATCGAGATGCCTTTGGTGAATTTGGTTCAGATACTGTTGATTCTCCATACCGAGTAAGTGATGATCCAATATAATAAGGAAGCGCATGCAAAGAACATATCCAACCTCGCTTATGCATTTGTGGCCGTTAAGGCTGCTCACTTTCTCCTCATATCCATGAGCCCGGCTCAGTTTGACGTTTCCACATCCATTCTTTTAAAAGCACACCAGGCAGAAAAGTCAATACTATGTGAGTTCAACACACCCAGCTTTCATCTCAATTGGATTCTCAAACATACACTCAAAGTGTTTCTAGATAAGTTCCTCGACAGGCTTGTCACTTGGGACGCAGTGTATTTTGCGGACCTCTTCGTAAATGGAGTACAGTATGAACATCAATTTGTATTCTGTCCTCTTTGGTGGCGTCTCATACACATAATGCCCGTAAGCCTCCGGACCCCATTTTACTCCCGTCTCATGTGGGCGACGGCCATTACCAATGCTTGCCATTTTTTGAGTGCAATTGTCCTCTATTTCTATACGCTAAGTGTGTTTGAAAAAGCCCGGATATTCTCGCCCCTCAGAATGGCCAACGCGGCGCTGATGCTTTATATTTGTTCGCCTGCTGCTGCTTTCTTAACTGCCCCTTATTCTGAGCTGCCTGCTGCTTTTTGCAGCTTCCTATGTCTATATGCTAGAGAAGTGGGTGTGGGTCAAGAATACTCCAAGCCTAGGGTGAATTTGCAGCCAGCGGGGGTGTCAGGCAAAATCCAACAAGGGGGTAAGGCAACCGGCGAAAATGTTTCAAA
Source organism: Metschnikowia kofuensis (nom. inval.) (assembly GCA_030564885.1). NCBI lineage: Eukaryota > Fungi > Ascomycota > Pichiomycetes > Serinales > Metschnikowiaceae > Metschnikowia > Metschnikowia kofuensis (nom. inval.). The sequence goes on from JAJLZY010000131.1 coordinate 19,600, forward strand.
ATCCGCTGCAAGTGGAACTTCTGAAACGCAGGCAAAACCATTCCCAAACATTATTGCGCTGCAGTTTCCGGCGCTGACAGTCATGTACCTAGTGAGCGGGGTTTTCGCAGCCCTCGCGTTCGGTTTCCGTGCGAACTGCTTGTTTTTGGGTCTCATCTACGTTTACGATCTTGTGGGCAAAAAATGCAAAAGCCGCTTATTGCCGCTCATTGCCGGGCTGATTCTCGGGGCTGCTTTTTTCGTGACTCAAGTCCATAGTTATGCCATGGTATGTGATTCTAAAAGGGGCGAGTGGTGTGAGTCTCGAGTGCCTTTGTTGTTTTCATACGCGCAGTCGCACTACTGGAACAATGGCCTACTCAAGTACTGGACCTTGAACAACGTGCCTAATTTCGTATTCGCAGCACCCGTGGCAAGTTTGCTGGTGTATGGTATGAAGTATTTTGCTCAGATTTATCCGGTCGAGCGGATCCTACCGGTTTTGGCTGTAAACGCTGTGTTTCTTGTGCTGGTCCTTTTGTTCTGGCACGTGCAGATAATCACGCGGGTCCACACTTTTCTTCCTATAGTGTACTGGCTTGTTGCGGGATTACTTACTCAGCAAAGCGTGGTTGGCCGAAAATGGGCTGATTTTTGTGTGGCATATTTTTTGGTATGGAATGTTTTGCAGGTCTCTCTTTTCGCCGCATTTCTTCCTCCAGCTTGAATGAACGAGGTGCAAATTGAATTCATTGATGCGAAGCAACGAGTAATTAAAGTTTGGAGAAAATTCCGGAGAAAAGTCCGGAGAAATGTCAACTGAAGAGTCAAAGAAAGGAAAACGATTTTGCAATGGCATTAACAAAACAAAAACAGAGTGTCGGTACACCATATGAAACATTACTCGAAAGACGCAATTTTTCAAGTGCAAGGTGAGACTTTCATTTCGCACCCACTCGTTTTTTTGCCTGTTGCGACAAGCTCGCGGCCTGGATCTTGTTGCCGCATTGGGAATCTATTGCCGCGAGCCGATAGCCTATCTTGCCTCGCCCTTATAAAACGATGGGATTTGTACTATGACATGAGTGACAAATGAATTAAGCTGCAATTCAATTACGTGGGTAGCTAAGGAATCTTGGCTTTTTAAATTTTCTTGCTTCGCACAATTCCCACTTCGCCATGGTGCCCCAGATTTTAGACTCTCTTGAAGTCAAGCACTATGTATATTTATTAGTCGCTGTGGGCTTGGCCACTGCCTACTTCAACAAATTCGGTAAAAAGTCTGCAAAGCCAACGAAAACAACTAGTCCTAATAAGGATCGGAAATTTGGGACGTGGATTTCCGAGGACTTCGTGACACCTACACCCCCACCATTTAGTAATTGGGATGTCAACAAAACCAAGCCTCTTCCATATCGTGCGTTCAAGCACAAATACAATATCACCATGGGTATAAGAAACATGGAATGGGATTCGTGGATTGAATTGGACAATGAGTGGATGAAGTACCATTCTGAGAAAGTCCAAAGATTAGAGGAGAAAGGAACGGAAGTCTACGGGACATTACCAGGGGCCGAGGCTGCCGTTCTCGAGCTTCTAGATGAGTTCTGGGCCTATTTGCCCGCCAGATATCCATCTCTTTTCAGGCAACTCGAGAACGGATTGGAGAATCTTCTCACAGGCGAGGTTTTTATTTTCAAAAACTGCAAAGAGTATGCCGAGGATCCCATGGTGATGGCAGCGAAAATGGTACAAGACGACTTGGCGGTGATGATCGAAGGTGAAGATGGAAACTACGTTTTGAAAGCAGGCGCGATCATTTTGCCCGGATTCTGGAGATTCAAGGACAAAGTTGGCTTGCCCCTCAACCAGATCCATACTACTGGAGATGTTCCAAAGTATCAGGAGAAGTTGCAGAGCGGGATGACCAAATTCTTCACGCGCTTGACATGCGATAAACCCGTGGTGCGCAACAACTACTTCATTCAGACAGACGATGCCTTGGGCTGGTCCACATCTATCGGCGACGAGAAATCAGATGTCGTGGGCTGGTATACAGCCAGTCCAGCCGTAACACCAGAACAAATTTGGTACAGAAGCGAGAGGCAAAGTTTGCGAAGGTTACCAAAGACGGGTGCCGTAATTTTTACAATCAGGACGTATTTCATCTCCATGACAGAAATGTGCACTGAGCCATATATTCCAAGAAGGTTGTTGAACGGAATAGACAGCTGGACCGATGATGTGCGTGAATATAGAGGATACGATAAGTTCAAAGATGTGCTTCTACCATACTTGGAGGAGAAGGCACAGGAACAAGAAAAGCGTGGGTACGTGGTCGAAAACGAGCCTGTCGTATATCCATTTTAAGCTGCCTCTGGTTAGGCCCTGTATTCGTTCTAATAGAATGAGTCGCTTTGGTGAAACAAAATAAATGTAGAAGAGATACATATTTATGAGCAATTTAGATACTCCCTCATAGGAGTTTGAACAAATGGTTCCAGTATTATCTAAGCCTCAGGAAATGTTCATGACTCGTAATCAACATACTCCAATTGTCATTTGCAATTCCCTCTACTTTCACTATGGGATCATAGCTAAGGCTTAAAAGCTTGAGTCAAAAAGAATTCGAGCAAAATTCAAAGGCCTCAAAGGTCGACCTATCACATTGCAAACACAAAGAAACCTACAATCCGAAGAATGATAAAATATTCGTGATATTAGCTAATATACAATGGTCGTCAATAATACAGTGTAAGAAATGAAGCAGCACCAGTGAGCTTACGATCTCTCGCCTCTCAATCTTCTGGCCAATTGGATGTCCTTCTTTTGGATAGTAACTCTCTTGGCGTGGATGGCACACAAGTTGGTGTCCTCGAACAAGGAGACCAAGTAGGCTTCGACGGATTCCTGCAAAGCACCGATGGCAGAGGACTGGAATCTCAAGTCGGTCTTGAAGTCCTGGGCAATTTCTCTAACCAATCTTTGGAATGGCAACTTTCTGATCAAAAGCTCAGTGGACTTTTGGAATCTTCTGATTTCTCTCAAGGCAACGGTACCTGGCTTATATCTGTGAGGCTTCTTGACACCACCGGTAGATGGGGCAGACTTTCTGGCAGCCTTCGAGGCCAATTGCTTTCTTGGTGCCTTACCACCAGTGGACTTTCTTGCGGTTTGCTTGGTTCTAGCCATTGTTGTTGTGTTGATATAGAATAAAAAAATTAGACGGTGCGGATCCCTAGTCTTATATATGAGCCTGTGTCTTGAATTGCAGCATTGTGATCCCGCATTGTTTGGGTTGTGCATACAACACGTGGCCAGAGAAGCGAGTCCTTTGTCTTATTCCGATCTTCTCGCGCGCAAGCAGAAGCACAAACGCCTGCGTACGCAGTGCTATACATTTCGCATCTACTGTGTATATCACAGCACGCTAACAAAGGCTCTTTTCGCGCGCACAAAAGCAAATCTGGCCATAGTTAAGCGCTTTTTGAAACTTCAAATAATCTCGCGCGCTCTCCACGGTTCGCGAAGAGCATGAAAAGCAAGTGCTATTCTTACGCCAGGTACCCCACCTACGCACTAAGGGCGTTCATACTGAGCTCGAATTTGCGCTCGGCTTTTCATGATACTCGGCTCCCACACCGCCTCCCTCATATATAACACACGCCCCGCGCTCTCCATTCTAAGGAATTTTTTCTATATTATATATTTCTATATATACTACTTCACACTAAACACAAACAAATAACATGTCCGGCAGAGGAAAAGGAGGAAAAGGTCTTGGAAAGGGTGGCGCTAAGCGTCACAGAAAAATCTTGAGAGACAACATCCAAGGTATCACAAAGCCAGCCATCAGAAGATTGGCCAGAAGAGGTGGTGTCAAGCGTATTTCTGCCTTGATCTACGAGGAAGTCAGAGGTGTTTTGAAGTCGTTCTTGGAGAACGTCATCAGAGACGCTGTCACCTACACAGAGCACGCCAAGAGAAAGACCGTCACTTCTCTTGATGTTGTCTACGCTTTGAAGAGACAAGGTAGAACCTTGTACGGTTTCGGTGGTTAAGCTGGTGCTTGCTCAGGGGTTTTTTATATGTATATTATTTAATTGACGTTTTATGGATTCTGCGCGCTTTGTAGATCTTGGTCTCTATTTGCACTTTTCAAAAAAAGACTGATCATTGGTGCATTTATTACAATTGTGGGGCTTGGGAAGCCTCAGGATTAAATCTTCTCGGGTTTTTTCATGGTTTACATTCTTATCTTTAAGAGCCAATTTTTCTAATTGACTTAGTAAGCCCATAATGGTGCACGGGTGGGAGGCATCGTATCTAATTTTTGCCCAAGTAAATATCTTGCAAACAAATGAACGTCGGCTTTTCGCTTCAACCTGTGATTGCTGAAGAGCACCGAGGTCTTTTGGTGAAACATTGGCTCCACCTCCTGACTCATAGATGTATAGCTGCATTTGGAGCCGACTCATGAAATTACACAGGAACGGTTCTTGCTAGGATCTCATTAACTACAGGATGGTTGTCAAGTGGGTACGCTGAACGACGTAGTGAAAACGGTGACTTTTATTATATAGTTCACTTGAACTAAGACTCGAAGGATTCTCCCTAACTTTTTTCATCCTTAAAATTTAAGGCATTCTGAACTCAATTTGTAGACACTAGACAATACCGATCGTACCTCCCATACTTCGTTCCTCGCGATCCGGCTCTGGTAGGATTCGGCTTTATTCTTTGAGACCATGTTTTTTTTAGCTGGAGATCTGATATACCATGGTTCGTAATGTGAAGTCAAAACTTATTTTTATGCGGGGCGCAATGCATGTAGTAACTCTAGCTAATGCCTGACTAGACGAGTTGTTGAATTCTCGAGTTTTTGAGACCGATTCCATTTAACTTTAATCGATTTTAAACTCCACAACTCGAATCTACATTTTGCTGGCCCCATAACAAACCTTGGTCTATTCAATTCTTTCCTCATTATCAGAGTCTCAATGGAACACCCGGAGAATTGAGCAAAGACTCTAGCTGTTCTCTGGTGATGGATTTAATTAGGACGTGGATGTGGCTGATTTCCCTCACACTCTGAAGCGCTTCCCAATTGCGAAACCAAAGGATATTCTCTCGTGGGATGCCCGCGTATTCTACAAAGGTCTGATGCACGTATTGGTCGACGATATTGCGAGTTTCTTTCGTAATATCACCAAGCTTACTTTGCGGATCCGAGGCAATGGGCTCTTTGGTCCACACACAAAGATGAGTGACATCGTCCTCGAAATAGTAAGGGAAATCATTGCGGATGATTTTGAGGTCCGTTGCATTGGTGAAAATCGGGTCGCCCGAGCTTTTCACCTTGATATCTGGATCCGAAAGTCCCCTTGTGTCGGCTTCAGTTGCCCACCCAAGTGAATCCGTGAGCAAGTGCTTATAGACAGTGGAATTATCGAGTCTCAACTGCCTCTTAAAAGCCAAATACTTCTCTGTTTGCTGCTTGGACCTGGCAAATGCGTCCAAGTCATTTGTCGCCACTATGTGCTGGACCTCGGCCCACGAAAACGGCCGCTCGGTGTACTTGGATGCAGCAGGCATGTCGGGGCTATGAAGAATAGTGACGGGAATCTGGATTTTATACAGTGTCTGAACTGTGAACCGAGTTTTAGACATGTTCGCGAATTTGATAAGTCGGGGTTAGTAGGCAGGCGTAAAAGACAGCGACAGTCTTGACAAGATCTGGTAGAAATGAGTTAGAAAGGGGTTTCAAATGGGATTGTGAGTGAATTTTGAATGAGATTCCGTAGCTCAACAAATTGTATCTTTTTTTAGATCTTCCCACATATTTGGCACGTGTTGCCTTTTTGTGTATTTGCTTCTCAGACTGCCCGTTTCTCTTATCTGCATCTGGGCCCGAGAAGCCTAGACGGAGCGTTGCAATGTAACATCGGAATGTTACATATCTGATAATTGTACTGCATATAGGCGATACCGCCCGCGGATCGGGCTGAGACATTGCCCGTTTGGGCCACGCATCTATTTGCCAGTGCAAATTGATAAAATCTTTGTCTACTTCCAATGACCATTTGTTCAGAAGGGAGATTCAGATTTTCAACAAGCCTCGAACCAGAAATGAAGAAATTTATTATGTAAACTTGTGATATAATTTTGTCTGAGAGCATTACGGCAACTGTCACAGCAGTCCATAGAATCCATTGAACTTGAATTCAATAGAATAAAGTGTCCCTCAGTTAAAATCCCATTTCGCTCCTCAATTTTGATTTCGGGCTTTAGCGTTTATGTTCAATCTCAAGATCCAATTCATTTGGGCTTTTTTCATTTTTTTTCCGATACTTCTGAGGATAAAGCCTGACTAGCTCTCATTTATGGAAGACAAATCAGGGGACACTGGACAGGTACCAGAAACACATAAGAGAAGCTTTACTCATTTACTTGGAGAGCTTTTGGAATTTGGGAATTTTTTTCAATGCCGCGTCGAGGCGTTTATAAGACTGCCAGCTTTTGCCAAGCAGTATATTCTTCTTAGTTGGCACTCTTGTAGTAGCGGCTCAGATATGAGGATAACAGTGGCAATAAAGAAAGAAAGAAAGAAAGAAAGAAAGAAAGAAAGAATAAAAAATCGAATGAAACACATTAGGCGTTGAAAGGTTTTGAGAGAAAACTTTTCATTGAGTCCCCGAACATAGCCGGAATGTCTGTGTAGATTTTTAGCTAAATGCCAAAGGCAAAAAGCGTTTTCGGTTCATACAAACCTGTACGAAGCGCAATTTGAGAAACATTTACAAGCTTTCAACCAAGTTCAAGTATTTGACCAATCTGATGCGAAAGATGACATGTATAGTTTGAGCTTCTCCAAAAGCTTTTGTGCTTCCAGAAGCTACGATGTATCTTCGATAATCTCTCTCGCCCATTTTCCGAATCCTGTAAGCGCATATCTCGGTTTCGAGGACTCACGTGACCTGGCTTCGGATCAATTGAGCTCAAAAGTCCGAAGCTCCAAAGTAAGCAAAAGATACATTGTCCAACACAAATGACACACAAACTCATAGTGCTTCGTCACGGCGAGTCGCAATGGAATCACGAGAATAAGTTCTGCGGCTGGATCGATATCCCTCTATCAGAAAAGGGCAAGAAAGAGGCCCAGCACGCAGGCGAGTTGCTTTTGAAGCATGGCATCAAACCCTCTATAATGTATACGCTGATGCTCCAGCGATCAATTAAAACCGGACACATAATCTTGGAAGTCATTGAGAGAATGTGGATTACGCACGAGAAATCGTGGCGGCTCAATGAGAGACATTACGGGGCGTTTCAAGGACGCGATAAGAGCGAGGTTTTCAGAGAGTACGGAGAGGAAAAATACCAATACTACAGACGTAACTTTCACGCAGTTCCTCCCTTGGCAAAAGCGCAAAGTGATCCTTCGATCGACCAGCGCTACGAAGGGCTTTTAGACACCGAGTCTCCCAGTGGCGAGTCGTTGGAAACAGCAATGCAGAGGTTGATCCCTTTCGTGGAACAAAACATAGTGAAAGGGCACATTCTCAAAAATGACGAGACGGTTCTCGTCGTGACACACGGCCTGATTGTTCGCAGTCTCATCAAGCATTTCTGTGATGTAAGCGACGAGAACATCAGTAAGATCAATGCCCCTACGGGCGTTCCGCTAGTGTTTGATCTTGATGACGAAGGCCGCTTGATGGGAGATTACTATTACTTGGACGAGGAATTAGCACGCAAGGGCATGGAGAAAGTCGCAAGAGAGGGCCGAGAACTCAAGGCGAAGTGTTGAGACCATGCTGAGCTTATAATTTCTGATTTCAAGGATTGCTTTGGGCCAGACCAATTTTTGGATCCAATTCCGTCAAACTATGAAATCAGACACGAGTTTAGCTCCTTTTTGGCTCGCAATGGTGAGTTCTACAACTCACTTGATGGGAAGTATAAAACTTTTGATCTCAAGCTCGGGGTTCTCTAGGGTATTTTGAAACACGAGCGATGTATGAGAAAAGTTACGATGCACTCGGAGATATCGGGGGGCATGCAGAAACAAAAATTTTACTTGGAGAAGTAGCTCTCGACCCTGGTCATCACATCAGAGAAAACAACACTGGACTTTATAGACAATAAGAGTGTTGATTTCTTTTAACTTCGGAAATTGCTAAAGGCTCACTTATTGCTTACATCCATCTTCACTTGCTGGTCAAAGAACCATCGGTTGCCGCAATTCAAGCAAGAAGCATATTTCGCCAGTTGCTTGCGACGCGCACGGCTCTCGGTTTTGGCAAATAGTGGTTGTGTGCGTGTGCGTGAGTCATTTTGCCACCCAAAGTTTTATGGCAAAACAGCCCCTCGACTCAGATATTTGGAGAAATGGACAATGAATACAATTAAGTAATTTATGTATGAAAATCCCTGAACCAGGCCAGGCTCAAGCATTTGAGGCTGTACAAATTTCATGACACAGCCAATAGTCAGTTGACACCTGACAGCAACGTAGAAGCTTCTGGAATTGTAGACCGTGCGACGAGTCTAAATCCGCTCAGCGGAGGTCAGTAAAAGAAAAAAGAAAAAAAGGTTAGAAGAATAAAAAAAAAAAATACCAAAGTAGAGGAAAGAAAAAAAAGAAAAAAAAGTTATCACGATGATCAGAATCAAGTGTTAACATGAAGTCGCTTTTTGAAGCCTATGGATTAAATGTATATATTTGTAGACAATGTGTATGTTTAACCTTGAAGGCGAGAATAAGATTCAATTATTTCCTTTATCCCACCCTCCATTCACAATTTGATCTGTTTGCAATCAATATGTTCAAGAGCTCGTGGGTTCAGCACTCGTGACATGTGAGCCGAGTCCACCCGAGCGGACTTAGGCGATTTTCGGCAACCGGCTTTTGCTCGACTTCCGTGAGAGCCGTGTGTGGCTCGAAGCGGCTCGCGCGTTCCTATGCCGCATCACGCAAATGCGGCCTTATATCCGGTACATTGCAGATACGACGCGAGGCAGCATGGCCAGGCCAAAATATAGGCCTTTGCTGTTGATGTCACCATGATGCCCAATGAGGGGAAGATAAGAGTCCAAGAGTCCTGGGATAGTATTTCAGAAGGAGGGAGTAAGACTCATCAGAATTCATCGCCAAAACTGACCTAAGTGTTTTTCAAAGAGTTACGGCAGACCAACTTTTGGAATTTTGGGGTTTTTTTCTCGTTGGTCTGACCCAAATTCACATGTCTGCCCAAACACTTCTTAGGTGCATATACATTTCAAGGGCAGGGGCGCGCGTGATGACGCTCATCATACACAACATAAAGGCAAGATCAATTGTGTATTGTTGCCTACGTAATGACTCACGAAGACGGTAAATATAGGCCAAACTGAACTTTAATGGTCTTCAGGGGCAAGGCCTGGGCCGTTCCCCAAACAGTGATTTGTTTACCTGACCCCTCATATCGGGGCCGAGTTCGCGCTTGACGCTTTTTCAAATAAACTTCTGGCCTTCGCAGGCCGAATCAAGCACAAACTTCTCTTGAAAGGGGGATAGAGATAAGAAGAGCATTGATTAGTATTATCTGTCCAAATTTTTGTTTTTCTTCCATTGGATTCAAATCTGCTTATAATCATTCTCGCTTTTTCTACAAAATTATTGTTCTTGCTAGTGTTCAAAAGAGAGTACAAGTTCCACTAACTCACCCATATTTCTATTCTTATCTTTTTGTAGGGGGATCTTGAAAAAGGCGCGCGTGTCCCGATTGGGCCAAGCTCCGAGAAGCCACAGCCAGATGACCCTCGCTTGCCGGCTTAGCAGCACGGAGCAAAAGAGATATTCCGCACCCGTGAGAAACGCACTGTGTGCAGTGCGCCCCAACGAATTAGTAATCTCACACCAGATTGTATATATTGCAATAATTGCCACCCAAATCCGCCGAGGCTCTCTCGACATTCACGCCACTTTTTTACACATTTTCACAATAGATTTTTCCACTGGGTTCATTGTACCTCTACAGCACGCCCCGTCCACGAAAATCTCCGATTGGCCTGCACATTCCCGGTCTTAACTTTATTTTACACCTGTTGGTCCACAACAGCCAAGCTCCTTCTACGCCAGCTTTCAAAGCCAGAATAGCTGAGCACTTAGCCAGCCCATACGCTAAACCCAACCCTTGATTCACTTTTATTGCAATAAAAGAGAAGAGTCTGGATTTTATCTTGAGAAGAGTTTTTTTCGCAACCTAGAAAAAGCCTCAACACCTCAACAAGAGACTTCGAGAGACTTTAGTTTCTTGTCTTTAAGAGCCGTTTCACCCCGAAACAGCTTCACCCGGTCTTTTTCGGATCGCTATACGAGCACCGTCAGAGTCCGCATCTTTTAACCAGCCTCTGCCTGAGTTGGAGTACAACCTCGAGCCTCTTACCCAAGAAGAAATCGACGAAATCATGACGTCTTTAGCCGTGTTCCCCTTGCAAAGAACCATGACCGATCTCACCGATGATGATCTCTATCAAGCCCCCGGAATCGGCACGGGTTTTGCCAATTCCGTGGGGCCAGCGTTTCCTTCGGTGAGCTTCAATAGCAGCAATGCTAACAGCAATCCTGCCGCATCCGAGTTGTCCCAGATTCTCAATGTTCCAGACAACTTTTTTGAGAACTACAGCCGCCGAAACGGCCTGAACCCTGCTTTCAACAGCTTCTCGCTGCAGTCGCAAGACAATCTCGGTGCTTTTGAGGATAATGAAAGCGAAAACCCTAGTCTTACGGGCTCCAGACCCAGCCCGTTTGCTGCGTATGCCAATCTGAGCAATTTCGATGCATTCAGCCAGTCTCAGCTGCTAAATAACCAGCAGTTCCAGCAGAGCCCGCAGCCGCAGTATACTCAGAGTTACCAGGCGCAAAACGCACAGAATTATCACCAGAGCTCACAGCCCCAGAGCCATTACCAGCAGTACTATCAGGCACCTCAGCAGCAGCAGCAACAGGCATTTGTTCAGCCACAACTAATACAGAGAAGACCAAATATGAACAACACAGTGAGGCCAGGACGTATCACGACGCTCAACGAGCACGACGTCTCGGGCCGTAAGCCCATGAAAGACGACGACTTCTACTTGTTCAATACCGATATCCAGCCTTCGCAGATGATGGCCACGAAGAACTACTTCAATCCTGAGGACGACGTGAACAGCTCGCTTTTTATTATGAACAGCGACTTGGACCCGGCGTCAGGCGTACGTGGCTTCGCCGACGGCATGAGCCAGGATTACATGCATATGGACGAGTTTGCCGAGGACGCAGAAGTGGTCTCGGAGGACTCGGACGACGACAACTGCTTCCAGGACGATGGCTACGACGACGACTTTGGCATGAGCTACGAGCAGCTCCCGACGATCCTGCCGCTCACGGACTCGTCGTCCGACAACTTCATGAAGATCGTTTCAGACAACGAGCTGTCGATCCAGACCTCTCCTATGGATAACGAGTACATGGACGATTTCAAGCAGGACACGTCTCATGACGACTTCAAGCAAGACGGTTCTCACGATGATTCCCAGGACGTCTGCCACGATGTGTCGCCGGAATTGTCTCTGCACGCGTCTCAGCACGCGTCTCAGCATTATTTGTCGCTGGCCGAAAACTACGAAAACATGCCAGAATCGCGCAAATCGTCGTTGGACTCGCACTTGGACAGAATGCATCTTTCCAAAGACCAGCACAAGACCGCCGCAGAGATCTCGGCCACGAATCCCGAGCATCAGTGTGAGCTTGTGAACCCCTCGAACGGTAAAATATGCAACCGGAAGTTTTCCAGGCCCTATGACTTGATCCGGCACCAGGAAACGATCCATGCCTCCGAGAAGAAGATCTATCGTTGTGTGATCTGTGAGGGCCGTGCTGACGGCGGGCCCGGAAACGGAAAGCAGAAGACGTTTTCCAGAAACGACGCCTTGTCTCGGCACATAAAGGTCAAGCACGGTTTGGCGGGCCAGGAGGCGCTTGACCTTATCAACGAGGCCAAGGAGAACGTCGAGTATGTTGCGGTCTAGTTATATTGATTCCAGGATATTGTACTTTTTTTTCTTTCTATATATATAGTTAATCTCATTCTCGATAATGAAGCATGTTTCGTGTATGGCTTAGCTTGGCTTGCTTGACCTGCTTGGCCTGCTTGCTCAGCTTGCTCAGCTTTACTAGCCTGTATGGTACTCTTGTTATTTGGGAAGTGTTGCATGAGATCTGGGGATCTTATCTATGCGATCAGCATTGGCAACAAAAATAAATAAAAGAACTCGCAGTGATTAGTGCTATTCAGCTAACATCATAGAACCAGTAGAATACGATGTTGATCACACACTTAAGTATTAACTCCGTGCCTAATTGCTATTTAATTGCCCGCACTCGATCGAAAGAGGGGGAGTTATAGCCTGTCACCGTCAATATCTCCATTCATGCTCCAATTTATTAAATATCAGTCTAGTCAAGAGCTCACGACACCGAAAGCTTGCTCTTTGATGAATATTTTCATGACGTATTTTTTCACACTAATGGGTATCGGGTTCTTTTGTCCATTGGTTACACATGGGAACTTCGTCTGCCGTAGAGATCGTCTATTGTATGTGAGCGAGTCTTGTCTCTTATTAATATCTCTTACTTTTCAGCGCTATTCTTTGCTTTAAGCGCCATTTTTTGCTTCTGAACTAGAGCCTCTTCTGATGATAACGTCTTTTGTCTTCTATCGATGTCAAACAGTACCTTGGCCAGCTTAGCCAATGCTTAAATTTGACTTCTAGCCGGCCTGCTCTGAACTCAGAGACGTCATGTCGTACATCGGGAGCACAACACCCGCTCTTTTCTGCTGGTCGAGCCGATAGAAATAGACAAACTGGCCCAAAATCACGAGATCGAGCGCCATTTGGAATAAACCGGCGAGAATGAATATGACAGAGATGTCGTCGGTGCCGAAAAACAAGTACGTGAGTTTCATGCAGTCTCCTCCTAGCCAAGATACCAAGAGAATGGACTTGAAGTTCTCTACCGTGCGGAGTCTCTGAAGCATGAGGATCTGGGGGAGAGGAAGGAGAGCCTCGATGAAAAGACCAAAAACGCCAATCACAGATGCATAAACGGCGCTCTTCTGGAACAAGACCGTGAGCACGGCAAACACAAGGGTGAAGTACCGAAGAAACCGCCAGTAGTGCGAGTGCTCGGCCCACTGCCAGAAGTAAAACGGCCGGATATAATGCACATCAAACAAGCGGACCACGTGCGTGGCGTAGACGATGAAATGTTGCACTACAGAGCCCAGCAAGCACCGGTAGAACTCGGGATCATCGTACTGGAACAGTGAGGACGAGATCTCGGGGATCACTGCCGCCTGGCTCTTCAAATCGGGCAATTCCTCGAGATTCTGCGGGTCGTACGACGCGTGCCGATACGTCAATGAGACTTTTAGAAGGAGGCACTGGATGAGGACCATGACAAATGATTGCCGGAGCAACGACGGCTCGTAAGGGGAAATAAAGTAGTAGAGAATGCGGAGGATCAGCGCCATGAGCATCGTGGCACAGATGTCGAGCGAAAAGCCCGCCAGAGATCGCTTTCTGTGGATGCTAAGACATGCCGTGCCGTACGTATAGAGAGGTGCGAGCGAGATGAGTGTATTTGTCACAATATGAATGTCTGGAAGGTGGCGGAACACCAGCTGGTAGTCACTCGGTAGAAGCGACTCTAGCATGTTTGGGGCTAGGATCTTGCGGGCGTAAACCTTGTTTGTTCTCTTGGTTTGTTGTCTCGATTTGTTCTCTTTTGAGAAAGCCGAGGACCTAGTGAGCAAGACCGATCGGGTGTTTGTATTAAATTGTTTCTAACGATCGAACAAGGCAGTAAAGTA
>JAJLZY010000132.1:0-33801 GCA_030564885.1 Metschnikowia kofuensis (nom. inval.)
GCGTGTGAAGCAGACGTCGTAACCAACTAGACCACGCGACCTTCGTGAAACTTGGGATGTTTTTGTTTTGTATAAAGATAAAAATTGCTTAGCGTACATCAATCAGACCAATTTCCTCACGCGCTCTTGTGAAAAGGACAGGTCCATGAGCGGGCATGCCAGAAATGACCTTTTATTTTCCGCGATGGCGCCTCGAATCAGACAGTCTTTGTCCGCGATGGCATAGCGGCTTAGACAAAAAACAATTGCCAAATACAAACCTTTACAACCGCGGTTCGAACCCCGCGAACAACAAATAAGGTTTCTACGTATCTGAGGCGCTTTTGCTGTGGAACAGCTTGGGGTGCTTCCCGCCTAGGCGAGGAGCGAGGGATCCGGAGTGTGTTGGTAGGTTTTCTATAGTTATATATAGTTTTCGTCACTGGTTTACTAGGGGCATCCTTTAATACACATGAATCTATCAAAAAAAAAAAAGAATCGCGAGATTTGAAGCGGCTTTTGGGCGAGACGCACCCAGCGGGTCGATGACAAATTTCCACGTTTAAACAAGGGCGTGCCAAGAAGGGTTGCTTTTGCCGTGGTGACGGCTTGAGGTGACCCGAGTTTGTCACTAGGTACGTTCCTTGGGAGCTGATTAGAGGTTTTTATATAATCAAGTTATAGTTATAGCCCTTTAATCAGATGGATCAGACAAAAAAAGAAAAAAAATTCCTTGTTTGCTTTCCTTGTTCTCCCGCTAGTCATGTGTTTGTACTTTTTTGAGGCACCCAATCGCGAAACAGTTTTGCTTGCAGTGTTTCAGCATTATACATTCTTGTCACCATGGCATTGTGATCGTTATCTACGATCTGATTTAAGGTGTGTTCGATAATGCTTTTTGTAAATCTGTTTCTAAAATGGCGAGTTTCTGTGCATCTTGTGGTTAAAACACCGGAAAGATTTGGAGTACCCTCTGTACCCTATGGAATGTGGCTATCTAATCGCAATTAACCTCATGTTTTTAAAGATTGACAAATGTGTAACAGGAGCTCATCGATGTTAAGCGAGGCCGGGCTGACCCCGCCGACGAGAATTCGATGTTAAACCTCACTACCAGTGTCCATGCGTCAAGCACTATCCAGCAATAGTCGACTGTCAAAATTAAAAAATCGAGACCATGAAGCGCTTTGTGCGCTAGGTTTACTTCTGCGTTTCGCGGCAAAAAGCTCGGGTTTTATTTTGACTTCTTCTCGAGGCAAAACACAGAGGGCATTCTTTTTTTTTTGTTTGATTCATGTGTATTGAAGGTGCCCCTGGTGAACCAGTGACAAAAACTTAACATAAATATAGAAAACCCAACAACACACTCCGGATTCCGCGCTCCTCGCCTGCAGTGTTGGCAAATGGCGCGAATTCATTTAATTAGTTATTCAAGCCCGCAAAACATATTTGTTTTCTGCGACTTTGTTAGTCATTCAGACCCAAATTTTCGGTAATTAGATTTTTTTTGAATAAAAAATTAAATAATTGAATTTCGTCTTGCCGAAACTCAAATAAAACTTTTGCCAACAATTAAATAAACCTTCTCAAATATCGTAGTTGAATAATTCACGACTATTCAATTAACTCGACTTCATGTAGGGCACTGAAATATAGTTAATCTGGAAATTTGTTGAAATCTTTACTGAGTGTGCTACTAGAGTAGCAAGCTAAAAAGGACTATACTTCGAAAGCAGATTCACTTCCATTTGCATCTGTCCGTCACTCATTCAACTTCAAGGCGGTTTTTACGTAAGAATTCTTGAAAGGTTAAATGGCCCACTGAGTATTAACGAAGATCATCATCGATGTTCATATCATGCGACACGCTGATCACCGGATGTTTTTATTTTCTCGTTTCGTCAACAGCAATAAACAACAAGAAACATACGATGAATCAAAAAATGTTTCGTGAGCGGTAGAACAGCCTTGTTAAGATAGTCACATTATCAGTGTATGCGCAATGAAAAAGCGTTACAATTCACCATTGTTTTCGAATGAGATGAGGCATATTCACTTCAAAAAAGTTGTCTCAGCATTGTATTCAGGCCTTCGAAGTCGGATAATACAACGAAAAAAATCGAATTTTTGATTTACTCATCATGAATTTACGGCTATTCATGAGCAGAAACGAATGATTTCCGCCTTACTCACTTCATGTGAAAATGTTAACTTTTTCATTCTAGTTCGCACTTTTTGCCAACACTGGCGGGAGATACCCCACGCTGTTCCACGGCAGAAGCACCTCAGATACGCAGAAACCTTATTTGTTGATCGTGGGGTTCGAACCACGTTACGTCTACTCAATGTCTTGGTGTGCTGTGTCAGTCATAAATATGATCTTTCTCACTTCTTTCTTAATGTCGACCCCCTTAGGTCGGATTTATGAATGTCCCCTTTGAAAATCTTCGGCTGACCTGACAATATTTTGGTTGTGGCCTCATTGAAATGCTTGTCAGACAAGAATACTTACAAAGCAGTCAAAAATGACTTTTTGTCATCTCCAGCAAAATTCTTCTTACAGAAGGAGGAAAACATTCCCAAAAGTTCAGTTACAATTTAACACAAATTCCTTCACTAGCAAAGTCGATTCATCCTCAAATTTTTCTCTCATGCCGAAAAAGGATAAAATTCCGCATCCGCGTAAGTCGCTGCAGGTTTTGAAATAATAAAATCTTGTTTAAAGACGCCACTCGCAATCAGACACAGAGTTCCCCCTTCGCGCGTATTGATCAATACATAATCCGCCACGATGGTTGGTACTTCTTCAAACCCATTGCAAGTTGTCGACATCTCAGAGGTCAATAAATCTACGGCTGATGATTTATTAAAAGCCGCAACCTCTCAGGGCTTTTTGTTTGTGGAAGGACACGGCTTTTCCGAGGCAGAAGTTTCTCAAATTTTCGCGATGTCAAGAGGCTTTTTCGAGCAGCCTATGGATTATAAGCGTCTTTATCTGATTGACGAATCAAATCATGGCTATACCGGGTATGGGGGAGAAAACCTCGATCCCACAAAGCAAAATATAGGAGATCCTAAAGAAGCTTTCAATTTCTGTTGTTTGAACTTGATTACTGGAGAATCCTCTAAACAGATTCCAAGCTTTTTTCTTGAAGATTCCTCAAGACAAGACTTGTTGAGGGCAATGATCGTCAAGCTTTATAAGTTGTCCATAAAAATTATGCAGCTTCTTGCGCTTGGACTCGAGATCGAAGAGACAGACGTCGAGGGTATTAATTGGTTCACTTCGAGATATGACCCAGAGGAAGCCTCGGGATCCACCTTCAGATTTTTACATTATCCAGCCCAAAAAAGTCTCGATCTGAGCTCTACAATCCGTGCGGGCGCTCACACAGATTACGGATCGATGACTTTGCTATTCCAACAAGAAGGCCAAGAGGGTCTAGAAATATATTCCCCTGTGTCTAGAAACTGGGAAGCTGTTCCATTTGTACCAGCAGACCATCTGAAGCCACACAAGCAAGCACCCCCTATAATTGTTAACATTGCTGATCAATTGTCTTATTGGACTGGTGGTTTGTTGAAGTCCACCATTCATAGAGTCAGATTTCCAAAAGAGTCTCAGGAAAGCGGAACCGATCGATACTCCATAGTTTTTTTCAGCCATCCAAATGATGCGACTTTATTGAAACCTGTCCCAAGCGCTTTGATCAGAGGCTTGAAAAATAGGGGCGCCAACAAGGATATTATTCCTATTACTGCAAAACAGCATTTGAACAGACGGTTAGCTGCAACTTATGGATGGGGACAAAGCTCGGAATCGAAATGAAAGTTACATATATTTTAAGCATCAAAATCGAATTTCACTAAAGCGGTAAGTATCAAACACATTTTTCGAATCATAAATCAATGTTGTTTACCTTCTGTTATCAGTGCTCCCCGCACGCAGTACGTCTTTTAAGGAAAGATAAGGACCATTCGCGGTAGGGACTCACCGAACTCGAGACTATAATTCTGCTGGCCTTCAGCCCATTACTCCGTTTGCTTCCACCCGACAATGAAAGACAACCTTTACTCGAAAAGTCTTGATAATCATCCAGGATCAAAATCCTCAGCTATATATTCACCCCGGGTATCAGCTCAAAAAATAAACAATCACTTGTTGAGCAGCGTCGATGAAGTGATCGAAGTGATCAACGAGCAAGAAAAAAAAAATTTCAAGGTCGGAGTTTTTCTCTTAGTTATAGCAATAAGTACTTGGATCATTGGCCTCGAACTAGTGAATACCGTTTTAAAAGGCGATGAATTCTCGAAGCCGATCTTTTTAGCAGTCCTTACTGGATCTTGCTACATTTTCAATTTCATTCCAACTTTGATGTCCGCTTTGTTTGGTTTGCTACGTCTGGCCAACCGCCCGTCCTCGAGCTCCTCGCCTTTACTATCGAATTCTGACCTAAGCATCTCCACCCAAGCTGATACACCATACAATATCGTACAGAACTCTATTAACCATGACGATAGCGAGTCGAGATTTTTAAGCTTCCGTGAAGTCTTGATCTTGGCAGTTCAAACTTCAGTCATCTATTTTCTTTATAACTTTGCCGTTTTGCTGTCATTAAAGTATACTTCAGCCTCCAATCAGACTATTTTGGGCTCCACGACTACTTTTTTTGCTTTATGTTTTGGGGTTTTATTGAAACTAGACAAATTTCTGTCCAAGAAGCTTTTATGTGTTGCTAGCAGTCTAATTGGCGTAATCCTCATCAATGTTGGCGGAGACAATTATAGCGAAGGCGGCGAAGGTGAATTTCAATCACAAAATACATCATATGGTAATTTTTTGGCACTCATCGGTGCATTCTGCTATACTTTATTTCTTTTCAACATAAAACTCAAATGCGGAACGAGTGATAAAACGACCAATGAAAGGCAACTCTATGCTTGGGTGGGGCTTTCCACCTTTGTTTTAGGTATTCCCGTTCTCTTCCTTGCGGACTTTTTGGGCGTCGAAACATTCGGACTACCTTCGAGCTCGAAAATACTAGCATCAATTTTCATCAATGCAGTTTTTTCTGTTGTGTCGGATTATGCAACTGTCTTAGCAATGCTCCTCACTAGTCCGCTTGTCACTAGTTTGGCTTTGACATCATCGATCCCGATAACAATTTTCTTGGACTTCATGATTTCTAGATCCGAACAAAAACAAACGCCCAGTTCTGCTTCTAGACTCTTTGCTTATGGTTTTGGAGTCTTATGCATTTTGGTCTCGGTGATTTTAATCAATATCAACATTAGCTCTGAGAACGAGCTTATAAAAGATGTGATCGACGAGACTTTAGAAGCAGCTATTCACGATGATGAGATATTAAGCCCTATGCTCTCGCCTTACTTGAGCTCATCGTACCAACAAACAATGCCCCAGAATGAGATTGGGATTCGCCTCCCGATCTCTCCAAAATTCAACAAATGGAGTAAAAAAATTGATATTGTTCGTGGTCTGTTGAATGGTGTTCCTGAAATATACTTGGCTGATGAATCTCAGAGGGCACACAACGGCGAGTCTCGACGCAACATGAATCATTCAAGCCTTCTCTACACTGACAACACTCACGAACCCAATGTGGCTGGTACGAACGAGGAAATTTTTAGCCTCATTTTGACGGGCGGCGTGAACCATAAATTTGAGCTACATAATAACGTGCAGCGCTCAGAATGATCATTACGCGCTAGAAATTGAGAAAAAACTCTTACTTCATATGATGACACGAGCAAACTCCTGCTCATTTAATCTCTATTCATGGATTTGTGGAGAACATGCTCTTTCATGAACAACGAGCAGAAGTATCCCAAGGCAATCGTTGCTGTGCTAAAAATAAAGGTTCCTTTGCACCCCGCGCTATATGCTTGCTTGATTGCACTCTGAACGGCCTCTGGTGCATCCCATACGTAATTTGTATTCTCAAGCGCATTGCGAATGATATCATCGGCTAATTCGGGGTCAGCAATAATTCGATGAATGTTGTGGCTCAAACGGGCTCGAATTATGTTTTGGAAAATCGCACTGGCAATCGAAACACCAATCGTAGATCCCGTGGCACGAAATGTGTACTGGATAGAAGTGGTGCAAGCTTGGTACTTCAGTGGCACGGCAGCTATGAGGGAAAGTAGCGTCACCGTCAAAATACAAGAGTAGCCAAACCCAGGAGGTATCAAAATAGTGAATTGCGTTAACAGGGAAGAGTCAGGCGTGAGGTTCAACACCCGGTACATTCCCAATAAAGAGATCACACCCACCGCAACTGTAAGAACATAGTAGCGACCGGTTTTTCTCATGTAAAGGCCGGCGCCAACTGACCCTAATGAGACAGCAAAAAAATTTGGGACAATTCTTTCTCCACTCTGAGTAGCAGAAAGCCCAACAACAGTCTGGAAAAACACAGGTATGAAGAAAAGATAAGTAAAGACGCCCATCGTATAGAACCAGTTGGCAAGCGATGAGGCCAAAACTGTCCTCTCAGACATGACTTCCATAGGAATTATAGGCTCGTCCGAGATGTGACATTCCGTATACACGAACGAAATGAGAAGTATAGCGGATAAGGCGATTAAAAAGATGAAATATTTCGACGAGTATGCGAGTTGTACACCCCCGATCGAAGCGGTGGCAAGGATTATCATGAGCGAAGAAACCAACAAAATTGCACCGAGAAAATCCACTCGCTTCAATTTTTGCGAGAAATCTGATCCTGTAGCCCCCAAGCCGGGAGACCCCTCTGGCAAATTAAGAAACGCATATATCGCGAATCCCACGATAATGGCGAGAGGTACCTGAAGAATAAAGACCCATTTCCAACCAAAGGCATCCGCAACGACACCCCCCACAATTCCCCCAGAAGCAGCACCTAAACCAAAACATATGTTAGCTAAGCCTTGGTATAGGCCTCGATCTCTGAGAGGGATTAGGTCGGACATGGTGATAGTGCCCAAGGTGGTCAAACCTGACCCGCCACAACCAGTTACAAATCGCCCTATAACCAATAGTAAGAGTGAGTCCGTGACGCATATACAGCAGCCAACGGCAAAAAGAAGACAACAAGTCAAGAGAAGTATTTTTCTTCCAAAAATGTCTGACAATTTTCCGTAAATAGGCTGAAATGCGGAACAAGATAGGAGATAAGCAGTTGCAATCCAACTTAT
The DNA here is from genome assembly GCA_030564885.1 of Metschnikowia kofuensis (nom. inval.). Classification (NCBI taxonomy): domain Eukaryota; kingdom Fungi; phylum Ascomycota; class Pichiomycetes; order Serinales; family Metschnikowiaceae; genus Metschnikowia; species Metschnikowia kofuensis (nom. inval.). Next base: position 7,177 of record JAJLZY010000132.1, read on the forward strand.
GTTCTCCACCGCATTCAAGTCTGATGCTATCACAGTCAACAAGGTTGTGACTACAGTAGTATCCAAGGCTGCCAAAAAGCTGGCCATATAAATACTAGCAATCAAAGTGTAAAACTGTGCTTTCGGCAAACAATGTCCACTTTCATCCACGTCGCTTGTTTGCGTGGCATTATAACTTTGAGAATGTCCCTTTCTATCGGATAGATTATTCAAACTCGCAATCTCAGAAGCAACAAACCCAGCACTTCCTGAGGAAGCGTCGTTCAAGCCTTCTTGGTCCATGAGTTCGCTTTGAAAATAGTTTGGTGGTTTAATTACGATGAAACAAATTTTATTTCAAAATTCCGCGCAATTTTTCTAAACCTGCATGATCCTGACTGATAAGACATTTTTCCGCGCTGTGGCTGCAGGTCACAAAAGTTCTTGAGGCACCCGAAGATCGCCAAAGGGCTTTACAGATTTCGGGCGCACTCAAAGCGACATCAAGGTGCTGATGATACTAGATTTAGCCATAGCACTTCCAGAAGAACATCAACGTGGCCGCTCAGCTTGCTCATCTTTCACAAAAGAGCCGTCATTCATTGAGGCCCCCTCATGTTGAAGTCTTTGAACCTCGAACTGATCAAGCCAATAAAGCATACGATCAGGAGGGGATCAACAGTTTTTATTGTTTCAGATGCCCAAATTCAGAAAAACGGAAACACAGGAAAACAAAATTAGGGCTAGATTTATTCCAAAAGATATTTTTATTTGATTTTCAATCTCAGCAAGATAACAGCTCATCTCTGCTGATCCAGACAGAACTATCTTCTCGAGCCTCTGCCGAAGGTATAGAGCTTCATTTTCACACGAGATTCTTGACCTTGATTACCTCAATCTTCACCAAGGGTACTGTAATTTTTAAAACGTATAGCGAGTTATACAAACAAGAATGGTCGGTGAGGAATGATTTTACCGCCTTTCACGTAATCAACCATAGATCATACGTTCCCAGACATGACATTGTAGACTCGGAGGCTCAATCATAGTGTCATTTGTATCTTCAACATCTTCCCAGCCTGGAGTTTTTGACACACCTCTATAACGAGTGTGCCGTGTCTCGACTCTGGTGGAAGGGTATCGAGTTCACATCGCTCATGCACCTACGCGAAATATTGGCGCCATTAGACACGTCCTTTGAAAATTTATGAAACCTTGACTGGTTTGTCAAGATTATTAGAAAAGGTTAATACTGTCAGACTCCGGGAGGCGGGAACCCAGGTTCTTGCCCCTACCCCGGATTAACTGTGGTCTCGGGCCCTTCGGAGTTCACACCCGATGGGGCGATGACATCACGCGATACGAAAGGTTGATGTCAATTTGGGTAGAGGCTTTCATGAATGGTTACAGCCTCGGGCAAGCTTCGGAAACAAAAGATGTATAGATTCTACTCGCCTAGATTGATGTTGCGATCTATTATAGATTCTTTTCTTTTATAGTTTTTGAGTCTCGGGTAAATGTACGTCCTTTACATTTATTTGCGGCGTCCTATAAAAACGAGCTCATGCAGGTCTACAAAGACGCGTCAATCGCGTCGAAAGTATACTTGAACCTCACATTGAAATACGCTGATAGTTGTGTTTCTTTCCTCGTCAGCAAAATCGACAATGAGAACAAAAATTAGCGTACCGGCTGATTTGCCCGATGCAGAGCTAAACTTGGTGCCTTGCAAAATCCAGTACACGGGTCCCGCTGACGCTAATAAATTGTTCACCACATCCAAAAGACCTGAAAGGTGGCAAAACAAAAATGTGGTAACATCCAGTTTCCGTGGATTGAAGTTGATTGGTGAAGAAGTTCCGCTTAGGCAAAAAGCTGGTTATGTCTGTAACACCACAGAGCTGGTGAAAGAATGTGAAAATGAGGACGCGGGCAGTGAGTCGATAAAGGAGTTTACGGCAATTGCAAAATTTGAAAAATTAACTGTTTATGGCCACGACTCGTGCGCTCCTGCGACTAATAAGTGGAAGATGTTGAACGAGTGGGATGAGGTTGCAAATGCACTTCACAGCTGATCTACTTCGCTGGAGGCTCTTTCAGAAGTTTGAAAGACACATTTATACCCTCCTCGACGAGAAGTGCGCCATCTGTCGAACCCCCAGCTAGAGCGCCCGTGTGTGGTGAAAGATACTCAAGAATTTTTTCCGCTACACCTGAAGAATCTTTCGGGAGCCAGACAGTGGGTTTTTCGTAGCTGTAGCAAGGATGGAAGTATAGCAAGTTACTTCGTGGGGCTTTGTAAGGTGACTCATCAATCTCTTCTTCAACAGCCGCCATATCATCGCCCATTTGCGGAAAATATTCAAAATGTCTCTTGAATTTGTTGTAAAACACAACATTTCCAAAAACTGTTACAAGAAGGGTACAGGCCATCATCAATGCTTGATATTTCATTGGACAGTCTCCCTTATGATTCTCCAGTGATACAAAGATGCCTATCATACAACATTCCAAGCAGTAAATGCCAAAATACAAATGGAAGAGAGCACGGGGGTACATCCTACCATTTGTTTCGGAGTTATTGATATGACTGTAAATGTAATGAAGGGCATGTTTGTAGTATAGGAGCATCAATAAAAGAATCAAAATCATGAAAATTGATACAATAGGTGATATTGTACTATAAGTGATCCCAATGGCCCCATAGATTGATAGAGTAGAATACAAAGAGCCCCATCTCACTTTTTTTAACGAACTCAATCTTTTAAATTTCATCCTGGGCGTCTTATCGATCCACTGATAGACGAAGTATTGAGCGAACAAGTCACTGAGCCTTAGAAAATTGCTTCCACAAACAGAAAATGTCTTTACTGACAAGTATTTGAAGAAAAAGATCGAGCTCTTCGGGATGTTGGCAGCTAGCAATATAGGTATCGAAACAGGCTTCTCCACAACCTGAAGCAACACAACGATAAGACTTGTCAGAACAGACACAACCAAAAATTGTTGAATAAACAAAAACGCAAAATACCAATGTTGAATATCCAATTCTAGCTCCGCGCCTGTCCAGCTTCCTTTCAAAGATAACAAGACTCGCAAAACTTTCAATTGAATGGTGGTCACGATACTCAACAAGATGGTAGGCAAAAGGCTAGAAAAAATTGTTTTAATCTCCTCTGGTATTTGTCTCAAAAAGCCCATAAATGGAATTAACTGAGTGAGTAATGGAATCTGCGATAGCAAAGCTATCAAAGACACGGGGATGACATAGATGCATATGATAAGACTGAGCACAGTGACAAAAACATATCTCTCGATGACTGTCACACAGCTGTTTCCCCTGCCAATATTTTCCCATATAATATCGTCGTGATCAACCTCGATAATGCTTTCGTCAAGAATTCCCAAAGCCAGCGTCAACAAAATCTGATGCGCCATGTATGCTGACCTTTGTGACTTGAACATCAAGAAGACTTTGTTTCTCTTGATATAATTTCCCATGGCGATCTCGTCAACGCGTTTCAGAATTATTGTCAGCGACTTGGAAAGAGTTTGGATGCACCATTCATCGACGGACTCTCGTTTTTGGAAAGTGAGGGCTCTCAAAAACCCAGGTAGCCGAATACTTAAGATTCTGCGAAAGAAAGGGACTGAGAACAAAGGAAAATAGATTGGGGGGTAAAAGAGATCATCATCAATGGTTGGGAATGAAAATTTGTTATCACTTTTCAAAATGTTCATCATTTTGAGTTCCAAAATGTCCAATGCCTCCACTGCTTTCTGCCATTCCCAAGAAAAATTGTGGTAATCGTCTAGATACCATATATGCTCGACACCCTCCGAGAACAGACCAAAAGACTTATGTAGGCATTCCGGATCAAGCAAGGACTTCGGAACGTTGCCCAAGAGCAAGACTCTCGATGACGCCCTTTCTCTATGGGCGCGGGAACTTAAATATGAATGTCTGATCTTGGCAATACTTTGGAATTCATGCAAAATGAGAAAATTAAAAAAAGCGATGGTGACCAATGAACAAATGAAGTGAAAGTTAAGCCTGTTTACTTTGCTCATTGCTATGTTTGAAATGCTCAAACGGTCAAGCCCTCTCGCTTGAAAGTTGATTGTCGAACCTGTAATATTAATGGGAAGGAGGATTACTAAATTGAAAATACCACATGAAGCAAAAAACACCAACAAGATGTTGATAAACCGAAGGAAAAAGTATGCATCCAAACCCATTGACAAGAAACAATTCATATCGTAATTCCAAGAGGGCCTGATCCAATCGAAAAAGCCTTGTGGCTGGATTTCCATCCTTTCACCCTCGGGGGTGCAAAAACATCTTGGTTGATATATATGCACACATATGGCTCTAAGATAACAAAATACAAGTATTTCTATCAAGCATATGCATAAGGAAGTCATCAAATGCTTTAAGAGAACACCCACATCTGTTCCATAAGCTAAATGCGCAGAACCTGTCTGATCGTTGTTCAAAAATCTGGCGAAAGCCTCCGGACTCACGAAGAATTTGAGAAATGAGTATAAAACGGAAGAGTAATCGCTTTCTAAAGAAGCCTGTAACAGCTGAGGATTAGAAACTTTAGAGGTCATGTAAATGTTTTGTCGACTAATCGAAGTTCAAAAGATCCAACGCCAGGTGGATTGCGCGGGTTCAATTGACTTTCTTGAAGGCAACTTGTCTTGGAAGCTCAAATGTGACACAAAACATAAGCTTTGTGGGCGCAACTTTTCGCACCAAATGAAATTTAAATTTCTCAATTGGAGCTGGATGTTGAATAATTTGAATAATTTTTGAGTGAACTCTACTTTGAAGCTCTTCAATTGATGGCTCAGGTTCATCAGCAGAAAACTTTTCGAAGCAGTGAACATTGATGACTGGTAGTTTAAACGATGCATCACTATTTGCGATTGATTCCACATTTTTATCGCGAGTATACAACCCGACAAACTCGTTCAAGAAACTAAGTGCCGAGTCAGGTAAATTCATCACGTAATTGGAGATGAATTTTGGAACTTTGTACAGAGTGAGCTCAGGTGATGCTTTCGCCAGATCTTTGTCAATTTTTGGGTCAGTCTTACGACGCTTGACAGCAAGACGCTTTTTAATGGAGCCCACTGAGTTTGCCCACTCGAGTATCATAGAGGGTGAGTTTCTGATAAAATCTCTTCCGTCCAAATTGGTAGATTTAACGAAGTCCGTCACGTGGTTTGATTCCACATTTTCTTTGAGATATTTGAAAGATTGAGGATTCAAGTCATTGGCCAACACTAATGCATCCTTGCGACCGGCAGGCACTGCGAAAGGACCGACACCAGCGAAAACATCACCTACAACTTCCCCCGGCTGAAACTGGGAGACGAGTCTTTCGTGCTCCGTGCTGAGTCTCAGGTTCCAGTAGACGGAACTAAAATCAAATGTAAATTTACAGCCGCTCTCATTTTGCTCGACGATGAAGTCACGCTTCCCAGCCAAGACATTCATTTTGAAAGTTCTGAACTTTGTATCGATGGAATCGATCTTATCAACCACGGTCTCAATCTTTGGATTTTTGTCCAATATGACTTGACCAATCAAGCCACCATAAGCTTTGAACTCATTTCTCAAATTGAAGTGTGCGATGTGGCCAGCCTGAGCATAGCCAGTTGGGATATCACTCAATAAATGCTCCGGTAATATAGCGTGCAAAATTTCATCAGCTTTCCAAAATGAATAGTCTAGCTCAAGCACGTAAGGGAGAACCCTAATATCGTACTCAGTGAGCTTTTCCAAGGCAGTCGGGGATAACTTATCTTGATAAGTTTGCAAATCATCAACGTCTTCTCGTAATAACACGCCTTTGGTTCCATCCACAGGAACTATGTGCTTCACGCCAGGGACGGAGAGATAATCACCTTTACAAGCCTTTACAAACTCATTCAAGTTTTTCGGGTCGGGAAACGCTGCAACCAAAAGATTGACTTGTTTCAGGAAAAATGATTTGTCAAGCTCCTTCATGTGCCGATCAACAGGAGGCTTGAACTTTTGAAAAGCATTCATTTTCAACTTTTGCACAGTCTTGGTAATCTGGCTAGTCAACCCTAATCGACTTATTTTGATTTGGCTAGAGAAGTTTGGTACTAAGCGTGAACACTGAGTGTTCATATATACGAGGCGTGGTGATGAAGAAGTGCAAATTCGCATTGCCCATCGACGCACCAAGGTTTGAGGTTCGCGAGCCAGGTATCCATCGCGGACTGTACAAAAGTGAATCTTGACAAGGGCAAGCACCGGTCTTTTGAACAAAATGAACACAGTGATTAGCATCACGAGACCTGCGAAGTCAGTCTCATATGACCATCATGATTCTTCTGATTCCGAAATGGAGGTAGACGACTCTGTGCCTGGAACCTCGCATCCTGCTTCGAGAGAGCAAACTAACTCCATCGTGACACCTGGAGAGCTCATCACAGACGACCCCACTTGGATGAAGGGTCATGGTACCTACTTTTTGGATAATGTGACCTTTTCATCAGTGGCTGGTAATGTCTCCAGGGTCAATCGGCTTCTAAGTGTAATCCCTCTCAGGGGTAGGTACGAAGCTGAGACAGGTGATCACATTGTGGGAAGAATCACAGAAGTCGGCCAAAAACGATGGAAAGTCGATATCGGGTGCAAACAAGATGCAATCTTGATGCTAGGCTCTGTGAATTTGCCGGGCGGTGTTTTAAGGAGAAAGTCTGAAAGCGATGAATTACAAATGAGGAACTTTTTGAAGGAAGGCGATCTTCTTAATGCTGAGGTACAGAGTGTCTTCAGTAATGGCTTAGCCTCTTTACACACTAGATCGCTCAAGTATGGAAAGTTGAGAAACGGCATCTATCTCAAAGTTCCGTCGAGTCTCATTATCAAACAGAAGAACCATACTTACAATATGCCGGGAAACGTTACCATCATACTAGGAGTGAATGGTTACATCTGGTTGAGTAAATCAAGCAGCACATCTGGCTCCACTATGAACAATGTAGCCAACAAGGCACAAAATTCCCTTACAGCGAAGGGTTCTTATAACCCAGGCCAAGGCAGTATTTCTATCACGCGCTTAGAAGAGGAGAGTTCTTGGGAAATATACAGTGACAAAAATGATGCAAACATAAGTGAAAGCACCCGCAACACCATCACAAGATATTTCAACGTCATCAAGGCTTTGTGTACGTGTGAGTTAGGGATAAATGAGCAAAGAATTCGCATGGGATATGACGCGAGTATGATGTATTCGGATGCCAGTGATCTTATTGGTAGGGAGGCACAAGAGTCAATCTGCAACGACTTGATCACTTCGGAAAAGTTGAGAGGAGCGGGCGAGACATGATTCTATTGAACACTTTGAAAATCCAGATATTAAAGGCGCTGATTCTTCGAACTCGTGATGTTGAAACTTGTCAAATTATTACAGCGTGCCCTTTAGAATCTGACTCGTTAGATCTATATCATGTTTGCAGTATCATCATAGCAACTTTCTTCGCCTGAGGATAAAATGAATGTACACAAGCTGAGCTGCACCCAACACGCATATCGTGACTATTATGGTCAAAGATGTACGCGTAAAAGACTCGAATATTAATTCATTGACATTTCGTAACTCGCTTTCGAGTAATTGTAATTTTTTTAGCGTACCTTCTGACGCTTTGAGCTCTTCGCTTACCTCGTTCAACAGAGTTTGTAAGTACTGTACGGCGTTGTTAAAATCATTTTCGGTGAAATCATGACTGGAAGCTCGAGTTGAATCGCTATTTTCGTCAACAGCATTGGGCGATGGACTGAAATATTTGGCATAGTTATTATAATTTGTATTCTTGAGCGTTGTGATGTTTCTAATGTTCACATCTAGATGAACGTCCCTCGATCTCTTTTGAAAGCTCCATGATTTGTCGAAGTAAACATTGTCGAAGCAGATGTGTACTTGCGATTTTCCTGAAATAGGGGCTTCATTGAAGACACTTCTGATATGTCTACGCTTTGCCATTCCCATTCGATTTTTCGACTCTGATTGCGGGATCTGAACAGGATTGTTGAGATTTGTAAATATTATCGACCGCTCTCCAGAGATGTCTTGCATGAAACGTAGAGTATTGTCTTCGGAGTCAAACACGCGGAGATTTAATTGTTGGGATGGCGTTTTTTCGCCACTCTTTACATTCAACATTATTATGTCATCCTTCGAGGTTGAATAGCTAATGCAGTTCACCAAGTTGGTTAACGAAGAGAACTGGTTCTGCCCCCCTTTGACGACTGGTGGCACTGACATACCGATGGCGATGGCAAATGTGATGCAGGTGAAAAAAACGACAAGGATTGATGATGATTTAGAATGCATATCTTGATTTTGGACTAATGTGTTCAGGTTGGACCGTGTTGACGAGGAATACCTCGACCTTTGTATGAATGAGTGTGTGATACCTTTGGTAGGAAATAGTACTCGACACCACTTGTGATGAGATCTAATCGAGTTGCAGCTATACTGATAGGCAATTTTTTCAGCAAAGCAGCTTGAGCATCTGGCAAGCTCTTGAATTGTGAAGTTCACATTGTTGGTCGCGTTCTCTGGGGGTTTTTTTTATTTCATACATACTGCATCAACAAAAACGCGAGACCACTCTCGCATGCATGTGGACGTGTCCAATAGACGTCACCACCGCCCTTGGTCAGTATAATCAGAAATCAATGCCGGAGGGTTTGTAACAATTGATTTGAAAGGGCTCTTCCAAATTCTGAAGGCTCACGGAAATGACAGGGTTAACTGAACCAATTTTCTCAAATGTAGTACGCAACACAAAACTGATTCAGTTTAAAGTGCTTAGATTAGGTCATGGAAAGCCTATCTCAATTTGTAAACGAAATTTTTATCTGTTCTGAAAAGTAAAAAAAAACCGCCGACGAGCCAAAAGATCTTTTGTAAACTTATTCTTACTATATAGTTTAAAAAAAAAAAAAAACACAGAGGCGATGATCAATTTTCGGGAAGCATCAATTTATGCATGTGTTAACAGGGCCATAACTTGTCCAAACGCTTTCGTGTTCTTTGTTTTGGCAGGTAAGAGTGCACACGGAGCCTTAATCGTCTCGAAGCTTCAAGAGCTTGCGCCCAACCGCCCCACTCTTCTTGAGTGACTGCGGAAACCCGCAACGTATACGAGTCGGTGCACAGGGCACCTGTCGAAGCTTTCTACACAAAAAGTATTTGGGCTAGGTCTTGATGGATTTTTTTTGTGTATAAACGTTCTTTTTGCTTCTTTTAAAATAAAGGGTTACTCTCTTCTCATATGCAGTCAGGAGTTGTATTGCTTTCTCTTTTAAAGTAGGGGACGCTGGTGAATTGCGGTATCACGTGGAGCGAGAACACTGCTAGGTGACTCCCCGCAAGTGACTTGCTATCACGCAGAAAATAAAAACGTATGAAACTTGCATACGTACCGTCACCTCTCGACACACCAATTTTCGTTTTCTTGCACGGTATCTCATCGAACCGCACAAAATGTCAGCCCAGTTAAATGCGTCTTTATTTCGTCTAAAGCTCTTAGATGCTTTGAGAGCCGGAGATGACGCTAAGGTACACACATTGATTCAGCGTCTCAAGACCGTGGACTCTACAGTCAACACATGCGATTTGATAAGATTGAGGGAGACAATCCTTCATTACGCAGTTCAAGTTGCGCCTTTGCACTCCATTCAGGCTTTACTCGAGAGCAAAGATTACGAGCTAGATGTGAATGCACAGGATGCAGACGGAAATACACCTCTTCACTTAGCCGTGGTTTCTTCCCGGCTTCAAGTTGTGAAATACTTGATGAGCTTGCCGCAAATAAATGACACGGTTTTGAATGATAGTAAGAAGCAACCTGTTGAGCTCGCCAAGGACGCAAACGTAGCTCAATTAATGCAGTACGAGAGAGCCAAATTTGTCGAGCGGTCGGCGACAGACTTGAGGCAGTACTTTAGCGAAAGAGACTTCGAGAATCTAGAGAATCTCCTTGTAAACAACCCGAGGGCTTCCGAATTATTGGACATCAATGGGGCGGACCCCGAAAGCGGCAACACAGTTCTACACGAGTTCATACGCAAAGAGGATCTTCAAATGTGTGAGTGGATTCTTGATCACGGAGGCGACCCTTTCAAAAGGGACAAGCGAGGAAAGCTTCCCATCGATCTAGTATCAGGGAAGGCTGATCCCATCAAAAAGCTTTTGAAAAGTGCAAGTAAAGACCAAAACATGATGGAACCCACAAACGCGTCTGGGAACGTATCTCAACCGGGAGCTACTCCGACTTACAAGGGTTATTTGCGCAAATGGACTAACTTCGCCTCTGGATACAAATTACGGTACTTTGTCCTCGACCAGAATGGAATTTTGTCTTACTACACAAACCAGAGTGATACCAACAACGCTTGCAGGGGCTCCTTGAACCTCGGCTTCGCTACATTACATTTGGACTCTTCAGAAAAGCTCAAGTTCGAGATTATAGGCAAAAACGGGATCAAATGGCACCTCAAGGCCAATCATCCCGTCGAAACTAATCGCTGGGTTTGGACTTTACAAAATGCAATCACTTTGTCAAAGGATATGATACGCAGAAAGAATAAGGATCGTTCAAATAGAGTTTCGACCGACAACAGTGTTCACACCTCACGGGAAGAAGGGTCGCTCGACGAAGAAAAGAAGAAAAGACTATTACATGTTCCGGGAAGACGGCGTCTGCACAAAAAATCCCCGAGCCAAGTCTCTGTTTCTTCTTTCACAGCTTCAGATGGCGAAGAAAACGTTTCCTTGAGTTCTCATGATGCAATTTCAAGAAGCAACAAGCCGTCGGTCGCTCCAGGAGAATTGTCTCAGATTAGCGAAAGAAAGATCCTTGTGAACGAGCCTCGCTCGAGCTTTGAGTCGGTAGGGGAAGACTTTGATCTTGACCTCTATGACAGTGCGTACTCGGAGGCGGGGTCCTTTACAGGGGATAGCCATGAGACAAAAGGTACGAATGAGCAAGCGACCACCACGAAAGCTGGTATACTTGTTGAGGTGGTAAGTCTTCAGCAGTTATTCAAAGCTTTGGGTACTGACTCTGAAGGAGGGATGCTAGAGAATGAGACTTTCGCTGTTGGCATGCAAACCCTCGACAATATTCGGAACTTGATTGACCTGTATCATGCATCAGTACAGACACGGGAAGCAAAGCTCCACAAGAAGCTCGAAAGGCAGCAGGAGGTCAACAAGTTGTGGGAATCTTCTATTCGACAGCTTGAAAATGAAATACAGAAGCACGAGCAGACATTGGCTTTGTATGAAGGCAAAAAGAACCAATTGCGTAAACTTCTCGCATCTAAAAGTATTTCTTCTGCTCAAGTCAACGATGAGCATGCCACTGGCGTCATTGACAACGGAGTCTCTGAAACTGAGTCAAACTCCGTCACAGTCGACTCCAAGGATGATTCTCAGTTGTTAAATGAGATCCTATACGATTCCGAAGAGGAATTTTTCGATGCTGATGAATACGACAGTGATTCTGCAAAGGGTACGGCAATCGACTCTGGCGACAGGGAAACAACAAAAATGGATCCCCCACCTGGAACCATAGATGATGAACAGAATTTTGCTGAGAAAGAAGATACGTCGAGCTTGACCACATCTCAAGAAGCTAAGTGGAGGGAGATAGAGACCCAGGGTTCCTTTTTGGGATACGAACAACCACCAAGAAAGAAGCTTTCGATGGACAAAGACAACCGGCCGAAAGTCGGATTGTGGGGCATTGTAAAATCTATGGTGGGACAGGATATGACTAAAATGTCTTTACCTGTCTCCTTTAACGAATGTACGTCTCTTCTCCAACGACTTGCTGAGGATATTGAATATAATGATCTTCTCAGCAAAGCAGCGTCAATTGACGACTCTACGTTGAGAATGGTGTATGTTGCTGCGTTCGCAGCCTCTGAATACTCGTCGACTATCAACAGAATCGCGAAGCCTTTCAATCCTTTGTTAGGTGAAACATTCGAATACTGCCGGAAGGACCAAGGCTTTCGAATGATATCAGAACAGGTGAGTCACCACCCTCCTATTAGTGCATGTCACGCAGAGTCTTCCAAATGGGACTATTACGGAGAAAATGCAGTTAAGTCTCAATTTCGTGGTAGGTCATTCGACTTTCAGCACTTGGGAAAAATGTTCTGTGTGATCCGGCCTGATGCAGGTGCCATCACGCCTTCGGGAGAGAAGAAGGGTGAAGAGTTGTATAGTTGGAAAAAGGTCAACACGTCAGTTGTGGGAATTATCATTGGAAACCCTACAGTTGACAATTTTGGGACCATGGAGGTACAAAATCATACCACGGGGGATGTGATTCATGTTGAGATGAAGCAGAGAGGATGGAAAGCATCATCTGCCTACCAGCTTTCCGGAGTCGTTAACGACAGAAAAGGACAAGCGCGGTGGGCAATTGGTGGTCACTGGAATTCGAAAATTTTCGCAAAAAAGGTTTCAGCTGACTACAGCCTGAAGAAAAAGGACCCGTTGGCGGACAGCGGTGATGGGAATCTGGACCCTGAGAGTGGCAACAAGTTTCTTGTCTGGCAAGTGGCTCCTAGGCCAGATGTTCCTTTTAACTTGACTTCTTTCGCGATAACGCTCAATGACATTAATGAAAGGCTCCAACCATGGTTACCCCCCACTGATACAAGGTTAAGACCGGATCAAAGAGCTATGGAGGATGGTAGATACGACGAAGCTTCTGCAGAAAAAAATAGGGTTGAAGAAAAACAGAGAGCAGCGAGGAAACAAAGGGAATTGAAACATGAAAGCTTCAAACCACAATGGTTTGTGAAGCTGAAGCATCCTATCACAGGAGATACATACTGGCATTTCAGCGGTCAGTACTGGAAAAAAAGACAAGAGCGGCAATTGGGCGATTGCGGAGATATTTTCTAATTTTATCTTACATAGATCAAGTAATGACAATCACATACATGCAGCTGTAACGTTTTATTATATTGCGAGCTGCAAAGATTGAGATGACATTCGCGACGCCAAACAGGAAATCGCGGGTTCACAGGACTGCTTTTTGCTAACCACCCATTTCGTCGATTATCAAGATATTACAAGATGGGAAAAAAGCTGAAAAGCTTCCACAGAATTGAAAAGAGCGAGTCCGATACACCGCCGATTCTCGAAATTGGCTTCAGCGACCCTTTATTCACGGTTGCAGCGCATCCCACCCAGCCAATCATAATATCTGGATTGGGCACTGGTCACGTCTTTTGCCATAAGTATGATCCAGGGTCTCTCGAATTTGAGCTAGATCGCAGACGATCAGACTTTCTCTCAAAGGAAAAATCCTCGGAAGTGCAACTCTCTCTTTTAAAGAAAAAGTGGTGGAGATCGGAAACTGATCACGCGGAAATCGGCGGTGACGATTCGTTAGGCATTAGTTGGAAGACCAAAAGACATAAGGGTTCTTGCAGATCTGTCATTTTCGATACTTTAGATGGTGAAACAGGCGCGAATGTATTTACCGTCGGAACAGACAATATTTTGAAAAAAGCAAAGACAGAAACAGGCAAGGTGCATTCAAAAATCGACCTCTCTTCTCACTTAGACACGACCCCGAAAGATGCGATCACCACCATGACCATGTCTGTTTCCAACTCTTTCTTAGCATCCGGAACAGAAAACGGGAATGTATTTGTATTCGATAGCAACAATCTCTCTGCTGGAAAACTCAAGTTCAAATTGAACAATGTTCAAGAAGATGCTGTCAATAAGATCCTTCCAATGCCTGCAATCTCTGACTACCACTTTCTTGCTTTGGGCTCTACCAGATTGGCTCATATTGATATAAGAAAGGGAGTCGTGACTCAATCGGATGATCAAGCAGACGAGTTATTATCTATGTGCTATCCTACAGAGTTTGTGAATGCAAACAAGAATGACACAGTAGTGGTGACTCATGGTGAAGGAATTATAACACTTTGGCGGAATTCTACAAATGGGTTTTCCGACCAAATTTCACGAGTAAAAGTTAATAAGAATGCTTCAATCGATGCTATCATATCTACTATGAACTCTGGTGACGACGATGCGGCTGATTCTGTCTGGTGCGGGGATAGTGATGGACGTTTGCATAGAGTCAATTATAAAAGAGGCAAAATCATGGAGACGAGAGTTCATTCCTCTTTCATGAGTAAGTCGGGCGCGGTTGATGAAGTTAATGGCCTTGATATCGATTTCGAATACCGTCTCGTGAGCTCGGGAATGGAGGGGCTCAAAATCTGGTCCGGGAAGTCATACGAGGGATCTGATTTCTCTGAAGAAGATAGTGAAAGTGATGACTTTTCTAGCTCCGATGAAACCGAATCTTCGGATGGCATTGCAGATGAAGACCTGAGTATCGATGGTGCTGACCAAGAGGAGTCCTCACCACGAGACGACATAGAGCGCGAGTCTAGCCCAAAGAAGCGTGGCAACAAATTTACCGCTGTTCAGCCGAACAAGAAAGAGAGAATAGACATACGGGCATTTGCGAAAAATAAAGCTTCTCTTGATGTGAAGAGTAATCTGGAAAGCGCGAGAGGGAAGAAATCGTACACAAAGCAACTGTCCACTAAGAACATAGCAAGGTTCGATGGTTTATGATATATTATTTAAGCAGTATAAGTAAATTGGGCGTACAGCGAGCGTCGACTTAAATGATTGTCAGGGCAAAAAATCAAATAGGCAAGATCATCCATTGCGTGAAGTTTCATTAACTAGTCGATGATCGGATTGCAATCCTCGAGAGTGATGTGAGTTAGGTTATTTCTAGATGATAGGATTGACTCGATAGCGCAATAGCAGGAAGGCTCAAAGCATAAAATATCGCAGAAATTTGTGAATGCTCAAAGCTCCGTCTGACTATAAGCCATGAATTAAAACTAAACAGCCCCGCACTTTAATTCCGCCACACGAATCACGTGATAAGCGTTCAATAAAACAAACATGGAGCTAGAACTTCCGCCTCGGCGAAGGCTTATGCTGATTCATCAATGGGCCATCCATACACCTATTTCATCGATAATGTTATTCTCACTAGACGAGGAGCCTACTTCGAAGGATCGCTCACCTTCTCAAACCACCATTTGGTATTCTCATGTTCCCAAACCTCACCGGCACAAAGGGCTCGGGAAGTTTGGATCTGCTTCCCTATGATAGAACAAATCACGCGAGCAAGGGGAAGTTCATGGAGTCAAGTACTGTTAAATGATGAGATAATGCCCCAGATTCCGCCGTGCTTGTCGAAAGGCGAATTCGACAAATATTCCGCCTCGCATATCAGAGTCCGCTGTAAGGATTTCACGTTTTACCTGTTCGACTTTTGTAATGACTCTATTTGCCAAGATGCGTTCACAAAAATTAGCGAACTCATCAATATTCCAAGATTGCGCGGTTCGCCTGAAAAGTTTTACGCTTTCGAGTATCTTTCGAACGAATTCGAGCTAAAGTTATTCGATCGCGGTTGGAATTTGTATGATGCCACAAAAGAATACAAGAGACAAGGTTTTGTCGAGCCTAGCGATCTGAGATCTTTTTGGAGACTCAGTAAGGTTAATGAAGGGTACAAGCTTTGTCAGACTTATCCTCAGCTTCTCATCGCACCTTCCTGTATTCCAGATAGTGTCATACAACATGCTGCAAAATTTAGATCGAAGCAAAGGGTCCCCGCTGTGGTATACAGACATAAGACAAGTAGAAATGGGAATGTGATAGCAAGGTGTCTGCAGCCACTTGTTGGTTTAAACCTTCAGAATAGGTCCATTCAAGACGAAAAGTTAATCGAGGAGATTTTCCGGGCCCAGAACTCAGAGAGAAATACCAAGCTTGATGGACCAGATATAGAGGAGCAACCGCAAAAGAATCTCATCGTGGACTTGCGCCCAATCACCAATGCAATTGCTCAGCATGCTCTAGGAGCCGGTACTGAGAACATAGACAACTATCGTGGAAGGCACTCTTTAGAAAAACCGGGAAACAGAACCTCGCCTGAATCTGTAAGCCAGAAAGTTGATAAAGTCTTCTGCAATATTGATAACATTCATGTGATGCGGGACTCTTTAGAAAAGCTTACTAAAATCCTCGGCGATCTCGACAGAAAAGCTGTTTGTAAGTCAGATGCGGGAAGTCCCTCTAAAGCTTCCCTCCAAAATTCCTTGACCAAAACGATGTGGCTTCATCACGTATCACTTATTCTTCAAGCAGTTGATCGAATAATTAAATCTGTTCACTTAAACAACACGAATGTTATAATTCACTGTTCTGATGGATGGGATCGAACTTCCCAAGCATCGGCTTTGGCACAGCTTTGCCTTGATCCTTATTATAGGACATTCGAGGGATTCATGGTTCTCATTGAAAAGGAATGGGTCAGCTTTGGATTTAAATTTTCGACAAGAAGTGATTTAGGAGGCTGTATAGGTGCCCTCTTGCCAAGAGCCGCAAGAAAAAACAAACAGCGTTGCGAAGAAACTGAGCCGCCCTTTCCAGAAGAGAAAAGCTCTCATTTCAATTCTTCGTCATCGTTAAATTTAAATTTGCCGGCCGAAATCAGTCGCCATGAGGCAACGGAACTCACTGCCACGAAGCTTATGACTACATTTTTTCAGCGAGCAGCGAGTCATATAAAAAGTAGCACTTCTGGGTCAAGAGTCATTTCAGGAATAGAGAACAAAAGGAGTGAAATTACGTCTACTTATGGAGGCAGCAATGAACGTTCTCCAGTATTTCACCAGTTTCTTGACTGTGTCTTTCAAATCTACCGTCAGCAACCTTCGATGTTCGAGTTCAACAGTCGATTTTTGAAAAGGCTCTTATACCATTCTTACTCATGTCAATATGGCACTTTCTTGTGTGATTCAGAGAAAGAGAGAAATGAAGCAATAAGGCTGCAAACTACATCAGTATGGACTTATTTTCTTTCTAGGCGTGGAGAATTCACAAATCCCGAATTTAATGTGGCAAAGAATGAAGGAGTTGTCTTTTTCAAATTTTCCGATGTTAAATGGTGGTCTGAGCTTTATGGAAGGTCGGAGGAGGAAATGAATGGCTTATCTAATTCTCTCGATGAGAAGTTTGCTAAGTTGAATATCATGTCCAATACGTGCAAGCTGGAAGCTTTTAATAGCTTAAATTCCGAGGACCCTACTTGAGCAAGTGTGAACATCCAAACTCGAGTGTTGATATTTGCATGAAGTTTATTATAGAATGTTTAGATTCAAAAATTTCGATAATCAAAGAGTTTTTGATAGTGTTATTTCTCGAGCGAGAAGATACTATCGGCGAGTTCAGCTTTCTGGTGAAGTACTTCAAATATGACGATCCTGAGCTAGCAGTTTTTATAAATGCGCGGCAATCGGCAATCGAGGACAAGTCTTATCTATGCAATCTTATCGCAGGAGCCAACTCCGATTCGGAGGTCCTCGCGTCACAGGGCGTTGTGATGCACAGGTTCAAGAAGAAGCCTGACCCAAATATTCAGATCTTTAATAAGAAAACACCTAGTGCAATGAAACAATCACAGGTGATAAGAGAATTCAGCAAAAAGCCATTTTGTCTGCATCCGACACAGAGAAACATAGACATTGTTCGTAAGCTCTCATATGTGTCACCCAACTACACGAACGTGGAATCGGCTTTGATCATAACTGATCCTTTTCAAATCTACCAGAATCTCGTCCGCGAAGGAAAATTGTCTCGAGATGTATCTCAGCTTCGTATCATGAAAGAATTTCAGAAGCTTCATCATAAGTTGATAAATTACGAACCACAAAGCAAAAGTGCCATAGCACAAGCTCTCATGTTGAGAGAACTTGAAATTTCATAGGCGAAACAGAGCCGCGAAAGAAACATTTCCAAATACCAATCCATAAATTCGCTCAGAAACTTTTTTCGGGCAGACATGGACGCAAAAAAGATGGAGATTATTAGATTCATGACTGATGAAGAGGAATTAAGCAATGTATTGTCCCCGCCGGGCATCTTGATCAATGGAGAGGTGGGATCTGGAAAATCTATGTTGATGGATATCTTTGCGAACAGCCTACCGTATGCTTCGAAGGCGAGATGGCATTACAATAACTTTATCTTGTGGGTGTTTGGTGAAATTCACAGGATCCAAAAAGAGAGAATGCTCACTGACTCTTTGAGCACGGGGCGCAAATACACCATGGAAAACGAGTATATTTTATTTGAAATTGCTCAAAAAATGATTGAAAAAAGCACTGTCTTAATGCTAGATGAATTCATGTTGCCAGACGTGGCCTCGGCACAAATTATAAGACTTTTATTCATTCACTACTTTAAGCTAGGGGGTGTTTTGGTGGCGACATCCAACAAGTTGCCTGAAGATCTTTATACTTCAAGCTTTAATAAAGCGAGATTCGAATCATTTGTGAGTATTCTTCAGAGCCGTTGCAACACACTTGATATGCGCTCAAAATTGGACTACAGAAAGCTCTTCTCTGAACTTTCTGAAATGCAAAAGAATTTGGTTGTTGTTCGTGGAAATCCTGGGAATCAACAACAATGGGAAAACATTATCCGCGACCAAGTAGTCAAACCGATACTTCGCGATGGCGCTGAAGCCTCATCTCAAATTAAGTGGAAACCCTACAAGCTTTGTGTTTTCAATCGAACAACGTTCATCCGCAAGACCCTCGCGGGAAAGGTATGTAGCATTTCTTTCGAGGAAATTTGCGGTGGCACATTTGGTTCCCCAGACTACATCACCCTAGCGTCAACTTTCGAAGTGTTCATAATTGACAACGTACCTATCATGACAGCTAAAATGAAGAATGAGGCCAGAAGATTTATTACCCTTTTAGATGCATTGTATGAAGCCAAGTGTCAGTTGTTCTTGAGATGTGCTGTAATACCCGAAAATTTATTTTTCCCGGTCGAGTCCCTGGATCAGGCGAATAGTGAGATTGTTCAACAAGAAGAAATGTATGCAAAAACAGCCATGCAGACATTAAATCCCTACAGGCCCAATGTATCGTCTTACGATAGATCATATGCAAAAGAGTACAACAGCATCGAAACGGATAAAACAAGCGGCGCTGACTTCGGCGATCTAAAGGCGTTTACCGGAGAAGATGAGAAATTCGCCTATAAGAGAGCTGTATCGCGTATCCATGAAATGGTGGCTTCGGACCAATGGAGAACAAACGTCAAGTGGGCTCCCATTGATCTTTCGATGAGACCATGGGAGACTCGCGAAAAGAATTTCACCACTAGACCAAAGGAGAGTGACACAAAGTCAGTGGACCCAATCTCACCACATGAAACCAAGCTATTAAAGGATATGCTTAAAGTGTCAATGCCTAGGGAAGTGAGTGCAGTCTCAAATATCCCCTTCAATCAATTCAACAAGTTGGTTTCACCTTCATTCTCCTCCGTCCTGCATTTTTGGGGACTAGGAGAGTGGACCCTAGATCAACAAAAGAAAATCAAGGACAAAATAGCTCGAACATGGGTGAGCGGCGGATTGCGCAGTAAATGACCATACAAACTCGATAATCTCTTGCATTTAAGCAAAGGGTGTGCCACAAAATGAGCGAGAATGTCTCTCTATTAAACTATCTGATTCTCAGCGAAACGCAATCGAGGTGAAACTCCAAGCGAATTTATACTAACTCTTCGAAGTCATTGACAACTCGCTACGTTCTCGATGTGCGAAAGCTCTGAAATACATACCGTCTCCTGACAGGTGGGGTTCATCGATAAGGATCATCGAGATCTTAGATGCAGAGTCAGCTCCAGACCCTCGGCAATAGATCAACACGGGGTGCATCCTCTTTTTTCTTTTTATTCAGGTAAACAAGTTCTCACGAGCTCTCCCAAAAGTTTTAATAATATATTGCAAGTTATGGCTAACGTTACCGTATGCGTTTGCATTATCAGAATTATAGAACGCTTCACAAAATATATCGAGACAAAAGTTGAGAGACTCCGCGCCTAGATTGATTTTGCATGTGCGTGTTAACCCCGCGTCCGACCGTTCTCCATGCGCCATTCATTCCATTCGCGCACCCTTATTCGCCAAACAACCCCAACCGTCGCAATCGTCGCTAATTGCTATAAGCTCAGCTCGATACTGCCTGAACACTTTCACTGATACAAATATAGGTGTTAACGCGTGCTTCAAATGACGAGTTTGACGGCAGAAAGACTCGTAACTTTGGCTTACAAGTACCCAACACTTTGCAGCAACTGGTATGTTTTCGCATCCACGGTCCTTGCAGTCGTCAATGAACCACAGGAAATCGGCAAGGTTTTCCATTTCGCTTTGAGACAGCAGCTCCTAGCGCTGTCGCCCTCATACAGCTCTTATTTGAGCGACTCCTATTTGCTTAAGTTAGCCGAAGATTCCATCGCATCTGCTGCAAAGTATGTCGAATTTTCTGATGTTGGTATGAACCTTCCAGACATCTTAGTACCTTACACATACGGCGATAAGCTTCCGCTTCCCTATAAGTATACAGACAGAGGCGATGTACGCGCGGCGCAAATGATCGTAGCGAGCAAAATCAGAGAAGCTCTTTTGAAAATCGCTCCGATCTCAGGCCTTCCTAAATCAATCAATGCTCTCACAGCTTTGAAAAACGTCACTCCAAACACTTTAAAGCCGAGCACCACGTGTGAAAGATCTCAAGTGATCTTACCGGGCCAAGTGAGCTCTTCTGCCGTGATTCAAGAAGACGTTGCTGGGACCAAGTTCGAAGACGAGACCAATCCCACTTCCGATACAATCGATGGACCCGTTTCCATGGGTGCGATAAACGGCAAAGAATTGGTCGAGAGTACCGTGAGAGGATCAGAATTCTGGAGTATTATCTATGGCAAAATCAAACACAGAGTGCGAAAACAACTTCGAGATGCGTATCCAGATTTATGGCAATATGCTTATCACAATGTTTACTCACCGATTTTGAGTTTTGAGGGTATCTTGAATGCTAGAGAAACCTCTCTCTGTGTAATCAGTGCTCTAATACCGCAAGACGTCAATCCGACATTGAAAGGACACCTTAAGGGAGCATTAAATGTAGGCGCAACCTTACGAGAGATAGAAGACCTTCGCCAAATCACGTTCGATATTTGTGACTGGTCCGACAATATAAAATGGAAAGGTGGAAGGGAAGGTGTGGCTCGTTTATAGAGTCCGCTACATCTTGAGGTGATTGATCTTGAAATTGCTTCGAGATTAAAGTAAAACAGATAAGTCATTTATATATGTACCAAGCTTGTAGAAGTGACGGAAAAAGAAGAAATAAATGCATGGCCGCCAGTCTGTATCGAGACAGCTGTGAGGAGAGACGAGAGCTCAGATCATTCTATCACAACTTTATTCTGTCTTGCTTTTGTATCAAGTATACTTGTGACCCACAAAACGTGAAAAATGCCAAGTATACAAATACTGCTCCGAAAACTGTTTGAGCGACAGCCTTGCCGTCCTCGGGGTCATTGATTGATCCCATCATAGACTCATGGCCAGTTTTGAAAAGATATCCAATGACTGAGAGGATGACAATTGCAAACGCAGAAAGTATAGTGCAAAAGTATGCTTTTCCCGTGGAAACAACGGGCTTCATGATGTTGAACAACTGATAGGTGAAGGGACACTTGCTTCAGTTGGTGTTGAATTCCGAACATGTCTATATACAAGATAATCACGAAGAATAATATGCAGGGTATTCAAAGGGCCCTAGCCTCGAAACTTGAGGATTGTGAATAGGTAGGACGTGCCACGTGAATTTAAGAACTTATATTATTTCTATTTGATCTGGCTTCTGAGCCACTTCTTTCGAAGCTGAACGAAAACAAAATCGGTAAATCTATATCAGTGACGAGTTTGGGTGGGTAATTTGCCCATCAATGTCTCTATTTTGCACCTTGACTTCTTTTATGACATATCCCACTAGAGCCAAACCCGCCATAGCTGTTGTAGCAACTAAAATTGAGTTGATTGGAGTTGGATTCATCTCAAAAACATTGTGTGTAAGTTCATCTAAAACCGATTGAAAGTAGTTGACTGCGCCGGCGACACATATAATGGAGCCATATACAGTTCCAAAGGTGTCAAAGCCAAAGACCTTTGCACTGTAGTCTGAGACGGCTGTGTAGAAAAATGGTCTGAAAACGACAAAAAGTGAGATGTTCAACAAGCCGGTATACATGTTTGGCACAAGCCCCAATAGTCCCATAGAAAGGGAGATGCTGAGCAAAGCTGTTAATACCACCACGGTGGAGCAATAATCGAGAACTAAGCCAATAAATGGGATCGCGATGATCCCGCCGAGAGGTAACGCAATGTCAAAAAATCTGTTAAGCAAGCTGCCCTTCAGAATGGACTGTAGTAAGTAGGTGTATTGAGACCCTACCGTGGCGACGAAATAATTCAATCTGAGCATCTGAATTGTAGTGAAAAGGCACATGAGAATAAACCATGGTGTTCTGAGTTGATGGGTGGCGGAAAAACCGTGTAAAATTCCGAAAACTCCTCCTGAGTGCTCAACCAAAAAATTCTCGCCTTCTGAGGCGTAAGGTTGCTTTAATGCGTCACCAATGGAATCCCTCCGAGGTGGCGATGTGGTAGTACTTCTCGTCTCTTCTAATAAAGGGGCATTTTCTCCTCCGGCTAAATCAGCACGCCGACCCTCGAAGTCATTCTTGCATAACTCAGTGTCCACACCAGTTTTGTACGACTCACTGGGCATGATTAGTATCTGCATAAGGGTGATAAAAGTGGGGACTATTAAGTAACATTTGAAAAATTTGTCCAAAGTGAACAGTTCTTTCGAAGCGTTGTATATGATGCGGTAAATCAAAAAAATAGCGGAGGAAGCATCAAAAGCTCCTGTGATAAGGGCTAAAATGGTTCCACTTTTTTTCGGGAACGAGTTTGAAAGCTGGAATGATGAAATGAAGACAAATGGGCCCCCTAATGCCATTGATGCATATCCTAGCAAATATGGATCCAAGAAAGGGAGATTTGTGCTGATGAAATCACTGAGGATGAAGATGATGCATGCAACATACAAGAATAATGCCCCTACGAGGCCACAAAATTTTGGCCCAAAGTTGTCAAGGCAGCTTCCAATCAATAAGGCAGAGACATTTGTGAGCATTGCAGCAACGGTGAAAATCATGTTTAGCTTCAAGTCTTGAGCATTGCACTTTGCCGTGCCTCCTTCTGTGGTGATATTCAACGCCAGATCAAGAACTGACGACATCGATAAAAGGCTAAACGAAGTGGGGTCCAAGACGAACTTGTTCAAAATATCAGTAGACGAAGAGTTCGATGATATATCACAAACACTCTCGTAAACTTTCTCCTTCACCAATATGGGTTTCAATGCAGCAAATCCAAAGATCGGCCCGCCTGACAATAGACACCAAACAATGGCACTTGCGCACTGCCAGATTCGACGATTTACGGAACTGTCATGCAAGGGCATTCTATCGTATTGAGTAAAGACTAAATGAACGGAGATTTGGTCAAACTGAAGGGTATTAGTGGGCAATCTCACGAATAAATAACCCGTAGTTAACAAAAACGTGCGAGCTATTCTCTCTCAAAATCCAATAACCGGACGATGAAAGATAAGCGCTCATTCATCGATATTTTTGTGCAGTATGCGAAAAATCCAAGTCGATACCGTATCAAAATTTATTAGGCGCTTTGCTTTCATACACACGACTGCGTCAGCAAGATAATCGTCACGACTTCCAACCCCGTTCGATAAGTTACACTGTCAGAGAGGTTAACACTCATCTTCAATTCACATTGGGTAAGTGTTCATATCGAGTCCAGCCCTAGAAGAAAATTGAAATTCGTATTGAACAGTTGCAGGCAAAACCAAATCGAGTTTCTATTTGATTAGAAATTCACATAACGAAAACCTGCCTTTGCAAGATCCTCCAGAGTAGTGCTTTGAGCTCATGACTTCCATCAATTGTGTGTTTCATACATTAAGTCTATCATTGAGGTCTGGGGCGAAAACTAAAATAGATTTATTTTTTTTCGTTGATGAAAGACGATCTCAAGTTCTGCACAAAAGCACAGTTATTATGTGCAGGGCGAGACCCGAGGCCCGAACCCTCTCCCCTATTTCCGGCAACGGCCCGTGTAAACCCATTAGTTATATCACAATTGTCTTATATCACAATTATGTCGGACAGTATTTTTGAGTGTTCGCTAGAAGAACTTGATGACATAGAGGGCGAGCAAGTGTCTTTACCCCGCTTTGATTCCGAGGTGGCATGGCTAATTGGATCACACGCATATAAACTTTCTCAAGATTACAAAAAACCAATGCTTATCGACGTGACTCTCCCCAATGGCCAAATTTTGTTTCATTCACCATCGAGAGATGGTGTGGTGCTCGATAATGAGAATTGGGTCATGAGGAAAAAAAGCACGACTTTACGGTTTGGAAAGTCATCGTTTTACATGGGTAGAAAAGTTGCTTTAAAAGGTTTGAAAGTGGAGGAGGCCCTTTTTGTCGACCCCAAGCAGTTTGCCACACATGGTGGCTCTGTTCCTATCAGAGTTCGCGGTTCAGTGCTGATTTGTGGGGCTCTAACTGTCAGTGGTTTGGCCCAGGATGATGACCATCTTTTCGCAATCCAGGTATTGAAGGAAGTGATTCAAATCTTGGGTCACTAATGTCGACACAGAGAACTTCGATTGTGGGTTTTGTTGGACTGAGTTCAAATACAACAGTCCCATGAATTATGGGGAATAAACCTGTCACTTGTAATCGTGAAGAGCTTTTTTCGAATCAACAAACTTATCATTGTGTGGCATTTTAAATTTGTGGCAGGCGGAACTAAGGCAAACGTGGATCGCTTTTTAGCAGTCATCAACCCATATTTTTCTCTAGTGTGCGTAAAATTCACCAAGATCTCCGTCTTGCTTGATATAGTCTACGAAAATCAAATAAGACTTCTTTTAGGATGCTTCATAATAAGACTGCGATTGGTTAAAACCTGATCAAGATAGTTATCTTGTCAGAGCAAGGTCCTAGGGGTCAAGAAAGTCTCCTTGTCATGGAGCTTGTGTTTAAAGCAGTTTGCGCATGTCATCAACCTTTGAAAGATCTCATTGTTCATCCATGTTTATATAATTCTCGGGCGCTTTTGACTCGATTTATAAAACTCGTGTGCATTGTAGAACGTGCTGCACATCAAGCGCAGGGGCCCTGTAAAGTACCATGGATCCTGTCGCCACAAATCTGAGTTAGTTCTGTCTTTTTCATCCTTTTGATTCTCTTTTTTCAGAAGGCATCCGAACGGGCGAGAAGAAGCAAAGCACAAGCATATCAATAGGCGAATGAAAAGGCCACTGTGAGGGCGCGCTATGACACCAAGATCAATTCCGGCATGCCAAACTTTTCTGTGCCTCCAGTTGTGACTAAGGCACCAATTGCTAGGCGAAAAGATCCGTTGAACACATTGTTTGGGGGATATGGCTACTTTGATATTGGTGAGAACGAGATCAAATCAAGGGGAGACACACCGGAGCCCCCTCTTTATCAAGATTAAATAGTCTGTTTTCTATGAGGAATATTGAGCGCAAGTTAAAATTATCAGAATATCAACATGATTTGTTTGTCTAAAGTCCATTTATAATAAGTACGAATGTATCTAAATACCAAATGTTCCTTGGTTCAAGGCGGCGCGCAAATTGGCTTCATTCGGCCTCGATCTTTTCTTTTGGAGGAATTAGCGGTGGGCATGCTCATCATTGTCACTTCACTTGTCGAAGGCCTAGCCTACCAGGGGACCATGTTGTTGCCGAATTTTTAGAGGATAAGCCATCATCTGTGGTCGGCAATAGCTTGCTGGTGGAAGAGTGTAATTGAATGGTTGCGGCGGTGGTTAACAATGTCCATGGGGTGGCACCGAATTATAGTAATATTGCGGGATGGGGTTCCCCTGTGTAAGCTGGTCCAGAAGCGCATACAGTGATTGGCCTTGGGGCAAACATGTTGCTTGAGAGGGTATGAAATGACCCGTCATAGATGGCCTCGCTACTGTTTATGTCGCTGGTGAATGAGGTAATGAATGAGCATGTGCTGCTTGTAATGGCATTACCTGATGCGGCATCGACTGCGGAATAAGATGTGGTATTGAGTGGTTTGATAGGAACGACTCAATGGCCTTTTCTGAAGCACGCTGTGGTGTAGCGTTTGCTGTGGAATTCGTGTGCAAATGTTTGATTTCTGGATTAGCCACTCCATTATCTCTTTGAACAATCTTTGATTTTTTTTTTTATTTTTTTATTTTTTTTTCGTTTGATTCATCTGATAAAGGACTTAATTCTTTTTTCTTTGGTCTGATTCATCTGATTAAAGGACTAAAACTATAACGAAATTATATAAAAGCCTCTAACCAGCTTCCAAGAAACGTATTTTTTTTTTTTTTTGTTTGATTCATGTGTATTGAAGGATGCCCCTGGTAAACCAGTGACGAAAACCATATATAACTATAAAAAACCTAACAACATACTCCGGATCCCACGCTCCTCGCCTAGGCGGGAGGCACCCCACGCTGTTCCACAGCAAAA
>JAJLZY010000133.1:0-33699 GCA_030564885.1 Metschnikowia kofuensis (nom. inval.)
AACTAACCTCTCAGCTATACCGTCGTCGTGGTTTTATTGTTAACCATTGCCCTGAGTGTCTTGGCATGGAACTTTGCCCCCAAAGAAAATAGGACCGTATGGAGATCCTCTCTCATCTTGGGATTTGCAATGTGTTACTTGATGTGGGCGATAACCTACTTGGCCCAATTACACCCTCTCGAGGCGCCACGAAGAGCAGATATGAGACAAGAGAAGTAGCTTCTGGACTAAAGATCCAAGAATTCTCGACGGGGGCGTATCATTGGGGCATGCAGGCATGATGGCCCGTGATTTCAAACAGAAAAGGACTAATATACGTTTATTTTAAAGAACTTCCTATGTTCGGTAGATGACGAGTTAGAAGACAAACCATCATAGAGTTTATAGCATCGTTGCAAGCCAACTGTCAAGTTGATTAACTCTCTTATCTCCTGGGCCATCTTGTACGAGTCTTGCTACTGTCCATGCTCATAGCCGGGTAACCCCCATTTGCGAGTGTATAAAAAATTTTCGCGTCTGAGGAATTTCTTTTCCTACCCACCTTGTTCATTTCATCAATAAAAGAAAACGACCATCTCATATTGTAGTTCATATTACTCCTGTTTCTGCTCTGCGCTCAGTATTGTTGGGTGTTGGATTCTGTTTAATGGAGGAGAAAAAGCCCGTCAACGGTCTAGTGAAATTTTGTAACCTTCGCTGCGACTTTTGGCGGGATCGTGTGGTAAGTGACTCCTTGAAGGCATTTTTCTCAAGAGAATTAGTGCCGGGCTGCTGCCTCTACATCATGTAATGTCAAAAGCGATTTTGATAGCAAAGTAAATTATAAGCAAGGTGATCATCCAAATTGGCAACCCTATCATAAAAACACGCCAAAAATTGACGAGCCGTGTGCTCCCCTGAAAGTAGTTCCTATCTCTATCTGACAAATTTGTGTTGTGTCGTCATAAAGAAGTGTTCTCCAAATTACAATTTCTTTTTTCTGGTTGCCACTCCACCGAGGTTTTAGGATTTGCGAAAGCGTGCATCTAATTTCAGTTTACAATCTCGGACCTTGGTTAATTCACAATCTCGCTGATATGTGATTGTAAACTTGCAGATATGACGCGATAATGTGAGAGCCACAGTCATCGCCGTTGTTACCTTGTATTGGGAAACTTCGATCATGCAGTATATCTGCACAAGCCGACATTTGAAGGCTTTCATTGTAAGCGTTCCATTCTTTTATACTTCTTTGAGAACATCATGATTATGAGGCTGATTTGTAGAAACTGTGCGAAATAACTCCATATTTCATGAATCTGTGGCATTCAAAGTTATAGGCCATCAATATCAAGTGGCATTCTTGGCACATTACTTCTGCCGCATGATTGCGCCCCCAATGTTTTTCTGACGTCTTTGTTCGCGCTCATCTCCACGCTTGCCATAAATTGCAAATAAATAGTCTTCTTGATCGGCCACCCCTGAAACATTTTGCGCGAAAAACAGTGTCTAGCAGATACACATTTTATTGGGTTTGACGACAGACTATCAGAATGGTCTCCAAAAGTCCACCCGAGGAATCGGGGTCTTTTGAAAAGATCCTTACAAATGACAAGCAGGTATTTGAATATACCGCGGACGAAGAAACCGGAACGGTTGAATTAAAGCGGGCACTTAAAGACCGTCACATTTCTTTGATTGCCCTTGCCGGTATCATCGGTCCAGGAATATTGGTTGGCGCTGCTCTTCCGACCTCAAATGGGCCGCTTAGTTTAATTGTTGGGTTCGGCGTCATCGGCTTAATAGCTTTCTCTATGATTCAAAGTCTTGGAGAGCTCGCAACACTTTATCCACTGGGAAATGTTTTTTCAACCTTGGGAAACAAGCTCATAGATAGAGCTATCGGAGGAACTGTTGGATGGTTTTATTGCATCATCTGGGTTGCAGTTTTGGCTAACGAATACAATATGGTTGGCTCCATAATGGAATTTTGGGGACCACAAATCCCTTTATACGGCTACATTCTTATATTTTGGGCGGCATTCTTGGCATTTCAGTTTTTAGGAGTGTCAACTTTTGGGGAGTTTGAATATTGGCTTGCCTTGTTCAAGATTGTTGGAATTGTGGGCTTTTACATATTCTCCATCATCTATGTTTCCGGGGGAGTCAAAGGGAGGCCCGCTTTCGGCTTTCAGTATTGGAGAAATCCGGGTCCTTTAGCTCATGGGTTTAAATCCATCGCTAGCTCGTTCGTATACGCGTCCACCTTTTATTCGGGGACTGAGGCAGTGGCCATCGCTGCTAGTGAAACCCGAAATCCCGGTAAAGCTATTCCTAGTGCGATCAGACAAACATTCATCAGAATCTTAATCATCTATATGGGTATTGCATTCTTTTACGGACTCACTGTGCCATACAATGCACCCGAGCTAGACGCTGCCGACAAGGCTCTAAAGTCCCCCATGTCTGTTGCCATAGTGAGGGCAGGTTGGACCGGCGGTACGCACTTGATCAATGCCTTCATCCTTGTTACATGTATTTCTGCGGTGAACAGCTCTATTTATATTGGGTCGAGAACAATCGTGCATTTAGCACACGAAGGGTCTGCACCCAAATTTTTTGCTAAAGTGAACAGATGGGGCGTGCCTTACAATGCCGTCATCTTATTCAATCTTTTTGGTTTACTTTCACTCATGAATGTCAAGACTGGTGCCGCGAAAGCATATGGGTATATTGTGAATTTGTCAGGAGTGGCCGTATTTGTAGTGTGGGGCGCAGTCAATGTTTACCACATACGATTCAGGAAAGCCTGGAAGTTACAGGGTCGTTCCGTTAGCGATCTCCCCTACAAAGGTTTGTGGTACCCATTCTTACCAATTTTCGGTATTGTGGTAAATGTGTTCCTTGCATTGATTCAAGGCTGGTCTACATTCAAACCATTTTCAGCAAAAGACTTTGTTGACGCCTACATTCTCATTCCGTTTTTCGTTGTGCTTACACTCTTTTTGAAGCTCGTCAACAAGACGAAATTTGTGAAACTAGATGAGATAGATCTAGACGAGGGACGCCGTACAGACTTGGACGATAACTAGATATTAAATTTTCTTTCAGACCAAAATTAGACTAAACGATTGATTTTGATAATTTTCATCTACAGTAGAAGAAGCGAAAGACCATGTCGACCCTCCTGTATAGCTAGCTCATCGCAACAGTGCACCCATATCGCATCTTGCGGCTAGAAAGATATTTTCATGAGAGGCTAACCCTGGTTATTTTATAAATTTCAGCAAGAATGGGCAAAGACGACAGAAAAAGGAAGTTGGAAGACGCTGAGACAGTCACAAAAAAACTGAAGAAGGAGAAGAAGGATAAGAAGGAGAAAAAGGAGAAGAATGAGAAGAAAGAAAAGAAGGACAAGAAGGAAAAGAAAGAGAAAAAAGAAAAGAAACAAAAGAAAGATTCCGGGATTACCTTGAAAGAAGACACACCGAAAGAAGACCTGAACAGCTGCTCATCTGAACATTCAAACGCTTATGTTCAGTCAAAATCATTAAAAGAGGTGCTGGACTCCGAGATCGAAACATTTTTGACAAGCAACGAGATCACAGTTGAGGACCCACACCAATTGGACTTACGTCCTATATTGAAGTTCGATCAGGTCTCCTTTGTTAGCCAGGTGCAATCGGCTATATCAAAGTTTCCGAGCCCCACGCCAATTCAAGCCGTGAGTTGGCCATACTTATTGAGCAATAAAGATGTCATTGGCGTAGCTGAGACAGGCTCGGGCAAAACTTTTGCTTTTGGTGTTCCAGCCGTCGATAGCATCTTAAGACATAATAAGAAGGGCTTGAAGGTACTTTGTCTTTCGCCCACACGTGAGCTAGCCTTGCAAATTTACGATAACTTGGAGGAATTAACCGAGAAGACACCTATTTCCAGTGTTGCCATCTATGGAGGAGTCAGTAAGCAAGACCAGATTGAAAAAATCAAACATGCTAGCATCGCGGTTGCTACGCCTGGTAGGTTGGTAGATCTTTTGGAAGACAACTTGGTTGACCTATCTACGGTGGAATACCTTGTTCTTGACGAAGCCGACAGAATGTTGGATAAGGGCTTCGAGGAACACATTAAGAAGATCATCGGCTGTACCCCGGAAAAGTCAAAGCGTCAAACCTTGATGTTTACTGCTACCTGGCCGAAAGAAGTTCGTGATCTTGCTTCTGAGTTTATGATTAGTCCTGTCAAAGTCACTGTAGGTGATCGCGATGAACTTTCCGCCAACAAACGAATCACACAGGTCGTTGAAGTCATCGATCCCCGTGAAAAAGAGAGAAAGCTTTTGCAATTGCTCAAGAAATATCAATCAGGTGCAAACAAAAATGACAAGATTCTTGTTTTCGCGTTGTACAAGAAGGAAGCGCTGCGCGTCGAGGGCCTCTTGCAGAGAAATGGCTACAACGTCTCGGCCGTACATGGTGACTTGACTCAACAGCAACGGACCAGTGCCTTGGGAAGATTCAAACTGGGCGAGTCTAATTTGATGTTGGCCACTGACGTTGCCGCCAGGGGTTTGGACATACCTAACGTTAAAGTAGTCATCAACTTGACATTTCCATTGACTGCAGAAGATTACGTACACAGGATTGGACGTACCGGAAGAGCCGGCAAGACAGGTATCGCGCACACGCTCTTCACCGAGCACGAGAAGCACCTCAGTGGAGCCTTGATGAATATTTTGAGAGGCGCCGATCAGCCAGTTCCGGATGAACTCCTCAAATTCGGTGGTCACACGAAGAAGAAGACTCATTCGGTCTATGGCGCGTTCTACAAAGATGACATGAGTGGGAAAAGCGCCAAAAAGATTAAGTTCGACGACTAATTTAGCTTTTTCGAACATATAAAAAAATTGTGCTGATATACCGCTTGTATTTTTGGCTCAAAATTTCATTCCATCACCAACGGTATGAATTTGTGCGTAGTAATTGAATAGAATCTGGGCATATCGTTGTGGTTTTGAGCCGGTAGAATTAGTTGGGAGTCGAGATCGCGCTTTGGTCGGGGCTGTGACCACCGACTACAATGGACTCGAAAAATGCGAAACGTGGGCATCCGTGAAAGGGAACTTCAAATATAAAGGAAATTTTTCGATAACACTAGGTGCTTTTTCAATCAAACAACCAAATTAGAAGCTTTTTGTTTAGAAAGGTGGTTGTGCTCTACTACCAAATTATATCGTCTCGTCATTGATCAGCATTCCTATTAAGCGCATATCAAAAAATGATCGGGAAGTTCGCGGACCGTTTTTTAGTGGCGATGGCGGGAGGCTGGAGCTGGCTACACGTGACATGCTACGCAAAATGCAGCATTTCGAACTGCTTGCTTCCTTCACACGTATCTTTCACACCTAAGCTGAAAACTTATTAAGTCATTAACCAATCATGAAATCTATTTGTTTCTCAGTGCTCTGCACCATGCTCGTGCTAGTCAGTGCGGCAATATCTCCATTCGACTCGCCCGACTATTGTCTGCAAATTATTACGCCAACTTGCAACACTACCTTCTCATACATTGATGAGATTAACGCAGAAATTCGTCCACTCCTACTGCGCTTGGTTCAAACATCATTTTTCAAATATTTCAAGCTCGACTTGGACAAACAGTGTAAATTTTGGAATGCTCAGCACTTTTGTGCCACGAAAAATTGTGCGGTCGAAACTCTTCCAGAGGATCAGTATAATTGGACGGATGTGCACGATGAGTTTCGCCCCTCCAAACTTGGTGAAATTAAACACAAAGATGCTGTTCTGGAAGTTGCCGCTACCTGCGAAGACTTGGACTATTCTCAGATTGACGATGGCCATGACTGCGTATTCGTAGATTTGCTTGCTAACCCAGAAAGGTTCACTGGCTATGGTGGCGCTCAGTCTTTTGACGTGTGGAAGGCAATATATTCTGAGAACTGTTTTCCCAATACCAGTCCCATGTCTATGACAGCCGGCTCTGAGCCGGAACGTTGCGTGGAGAAGAACTTGTTTTATCGGTTAATATCTGGCTTGCACGCGTCAATTGCAGTGCACTTGTCAAATGAATATTTGGACCCAAACACGGAAACATTCGGTCCGAATCTCAAGCTCTTCATGGAAAGAGTTGGAAAATTTAATGATCGTCTAGCGAACATCTATTTCAATTATGCTTTAGTCTCCCAAGCGATCGTAAAATTGGGTGATTTGGTGGATGTGGCAGACTACATGGAGGGCGAATTGAGCTCTAATGGCAATACTGATCTTTTGGATAACGATTCCTTGTCATCGAGCGGAATCACAAAGATGATAGATCAAATCACAAGCGTACTCAACATAGAGCCTCTTTTCGAATCACACCTGCTTTTCGACTCGTCCACCGTAGGGCCAGAGTTGAAGAATGAATTTCGTTCTCGCTTCAGAAATGTTTCTGCCATTATGGACTGCGTTGGTTGCGACAGATGTCGTATGTGGGGCAAACTTCAGACAATCGGTTACGGCACAGCTTTCAAGGTTTTGTTTGAGCTGGAGGACCCTCAGACCCAACACTTGCTTAAATTCCGCCGAATTGAATTGGTTGCACTTTTCAACACATTCGACCGCCTCTCGAAATCGGTTGCTTCCATCAATAATTTCAAGAACATGTATTTGGAGCATCTACAAGATGTTGTCGAAGGGCGTTCCAAACATGGTGATTTCGAGCCATTACACGACAAAGGAATTGAATTTCCCTTCGTGGCGTGGACACCAAAAGCGAGCCCCGGTAGCAAGGCGTCTTCACTAGGAACGAATTCAGAGCCTCAAATCGAGAATACAGGAGCCAGCGAGGGCAAGATATCTCAGTCTAAGAAAACGAAACAAGGGTTTGCAGAAGAATTCGAAGACATAAAGGCTGCTCTCCGCTTTATTTGGGAGAGCTACACGAGTTTTCCCGGTACTATGTACAACTTAGCCATGTACTATGTTCAAGGATGGTGGAATGTATACATCGGTAAGGCTGTGTATGTTCCTGAGTCCAACGTGAACATAGACGATGAGCTCTAAGTCATTCTGGCTTCACCAGCATCAACACAAAAACACTACATAGTTAAATCATAAAAACGATTTATAAAACATTCATTAATCGTTTCGCGAGCGCATGGCGACTCGATCTAGCCATCATCTTACGAGGGGCAAATTAATCTTTATACCGTTTTTTTTTTTTTTATTTTAACCCAGCCTATTTATCAAAGTATCTCTTCAATTTACAACAAAAGAGCAGCAATACCCGCGATTCCGGCAGCACCGATAAGAAGATTTTTTGGGGCATCGTTAGCAAACACAACAGATGGCGAAGCAGACGTCGAGGAGTTGTAGACTGAGGTAAATGTAGATTGATGGTATACTGTGCTCTGTACGCCAGTCGAGGTAGTGACAACTGGAGTGGTGGTGATATCAACGTAGGTAATGTCATCAGAAGATGAATGTTTGGACTCAGCAGCGAGAGTGGTTGGCTTGGAAGAGGTCACTGGGGTAGTTGTAGAAGAGCTTGTGGCAGTAGCCTCTGTCAAAGGACAAATTGTAGTGTAAACAGTCTCGACACCATCAACGGTGGCCGTCACCACAGTGTTAGTCACGGATTGCACAGTGGTGGCACATTTGTGGTCGGCACATGAAGTGATGGTAATTTCCGTTGTGTGTGAGTTTGTGACAGTTTCGACATCATAGGAGATTGTGGTGGAAGCGGCAATGACGGAAGAAACCAAGGCGAGAGAGGCGGTAGCGAACTTCATTATAGATTGTTTTATATGTATATTATGGTAGAAAAGGAGTGGACTCGATATGGAATGGAAATGTTAGAGATGGGTGATATGTCAGTCTTTATATACCTGGGGATGGCTCATCGCTCATTCGTTTTTGACGCGAGACGCGTCTCAAGATATGTAGTTGAAACTTGCTGCCACCTCCTGTCTTTATTTTTGGCGACGTGACGTGCCGTCTGTAGGACAAGAGCGTGTTCCTTCGCCATCGATCTGATAGATACCTGCAGCAGGGCTGGGCCCAGTCTAAACAAAACGCGCAGCCTCACGCGTCGTGTGCAGTTAATCGCGATTTTGCTTTTTGAGATAGCGCTAAGTACGCAGGAATTGGGCGATGCGCAATCTGGGTTTATTTATTTGTTTATAAACTTGTTTGTTTGTTGGGAATTCGAGCCGCGCCTTCCTGTGTGCAATGGCGTGCAAAGCCCCTGTTGTGCTCCAGGGATCGGAATTTTGCATTAAAAGGAACGAGAAACGCGTCCGGGACGTCCGCAGATACGCGTCTATTCATGAAGCCTACCAATCCTCATTTCCGTCCCCTCTACTCCAATTTTCAAACTGTAAGCCTTGTTACTAAATTGAAATTTGTCCAACAGTGCACCAATATAGTGTTCCCATCATAAATAAGAGATCTGCAAGGCTCTGATTGAACTGTGGGTTAATGACAAGGCCGTCTGATCAGGACATTGTGGAGGCTAGCTCCTTTAATTAAGCATGAGATTCATTTCCCAGTCGTGAATTACGCTCACCCAATCGTCTCTTGGCTCATTGACTTTTTTTCTCCGCCATACCTCGAGCATGATTTGCCGCGCTCCCCAATAACTCCCTAAATACTGTGCAATGTCAGCGCCCCACGTTTTGAAGCCCATTTGCAACTCAGGCGATGTAGCCTCACATCCAGCAATAAATCCCTGCCAAAATAATGGGATGATGTGCGCCTCATCCTTAGAAATTAGTCGTTGAATTGAGTTCAAGTGCTTAAGAGTATCGGCAACTTGATCCTGGACTTTTTCAGGTTCTGTTTCCTGAAGAAGTCTTTCGAAGTAAATCGATAGCGCATGGTAAAATGACATAATGTGATGGTACGTGGCTTCGTGCATTGACGAGAAATATGACCTTGAGGAGTCGTTCCCCTCATATAGCTTCCAATCCAATTTCCAGCTTTGTAATTTGGCCCTCAATGCGCCTCTTTGATGCTCGAAATTATCCGGTGTCGCATTCAATAGTTCTCTCTTGAAGATCTTCTGTCGCAAAAGTTGCACTGTCTCACTGAAAAGGGAAATGAGAGAATTCGGCAACCCGTATAAGGCGTCTGTTGCAAAATTCTCGTCGTTTTTGTTTGTGTTGATGAGCTTCTTGTTGACAAACATAGGCGAAGACTTGACCGACCCATCCATAATATATTTTATGTTGCTCTTCGTAGTATTATCCTGAAGGTCTGCTTCGAACCTCATTTTGACATCATGGCCAAATTGAGAAGTCATATCGTAGTCTTCTTTGATGTTCACAACGTTAAGACACGTCGAGTCCTGTATCAATTTCAAGCTCAGAAAGATTCTATGCAAGATCTTGCCTTTTGCGGAAAGTTTCCTTTTGTTCGTCATCTTTGTGTAAATCACTTTCTCACACCACTTGATGTAGTAATTAGTATCTTGCATAGTACCCCATACCAAGTCCACAGATATCATGGACATAACAGCACAAAGAATGTCTTTGTACTTTTCCGAGGCAACACAACGTGCAATACCATTTTGAGTACCGCCATGTGAGTCAAGTAAGGCTTTGACAAATAGACTCGCTTGGTTTCTAAGTCTGATCCCCAAATTGAGATAGAATTTCATTTGGTCCGAGTTTTTTGTAAATTTACTTTGCAAGTTGAAAGCGGAAACCGCCAAGAGTGCATTCAATAAAGCATTTTTTGCAATTGAAGTTTTTCCTAAAGCCGAGAGCTCTCCGATAGCCATGAGCGCTCGGGGAAAATATATTGTTTTCCAAGGATTTTCCGTGAGGGGAATGACAGTCATGAGATCAGCCACTTGTGTCACATAGTAATTGAGAAGATACCTAGTTAGTGGTTCAACCAGCAATGCCGTCGTAGGGAGCAGAACGCCGTTCTTTGGTAAAGACACGTCAAAACCTAACTTGGGTTGCAAGGGGCTCCCCACAATCGACATCAATGTCTCTGGCATCTGTGTGGTTTGTGATGTGTCACCTTCCACTAAATCAGTGGTTTCATCATCGTGCCTCAGAGAACTAGCATGTAGCTGGATTTCAAGCGTTTCATTCGGCCGGTAGGGGTTATTGTAATAAAAGTTGTTGAAGTTGGAATAAAAGAGGTGCTGATTAGCCGGATTAATGGCAACGCTTTCCAGACTTTGCTTTTCGTTGTTACCCACATGGTTGAGGCTAGAGGTATACGCCGATGGCTGGCCTTGAGCTGCAAGCGAATTTGATGTCGTTGAAATAGTACTCGGGTGCGCATTCAGGGCCTGATTATGTGAAGTCTTGTGAAAAAGAAGATTCAAAAGATCAGACAGCGAGTCAGGAAAAGACTGGTAGCCATATGGTGTGACCCCCAAATCTAGAAACTGCGAATCTCCGTTTAAAGCCGCAGCGGTCAATAGAGCGTGCTCCCTCAATTCATTAGAAAGCCACATATGTTCGTTTCCTTGATTAGTGATTTCCGGAACACCTGGAGTATCCACATTGCTTTCAGATGAAGCTTTATCAATTCTTGAATCGGACTTGACTAGATCAAATCTTTGTGGGGCATGGGGAGCGAATACTCCGAAGGGACCCTTGAGTTTTGTTCCGGATGACATGTCGGAACCCCGTAGAGCGCTCAAGTCCTGATCTATATCATCATATGTCTCATAAGGCTTGAAGCCTTTCTTCTCGTACCATGTGACAAATCCAACATGACGTCTTTGGAAGAACTCTGATGAGCTTGCGTCATTCTCGTTTTCTCTCTCTTTTTCGAAGACAACGGGCTTTTGAATAGGGTTTCTTCCGTTTGGCTTAAATTCAACGGGAACCAGCCATCTCAACTTGATATTATATCCGCCACAAGCCCACCCAGCCTTCTTGCAATTTTGACAAAATGGTCGCTGAAGATCACATCGTATTTTTCTCGACCTACAGGTAAAGCACCCTGTGAATGTTTTCGACTTTCGTTTTCGTACAGACGAAAGCGAATCTTCGGGCATTTTAAGCTTGGTCGCCAAAAAAAGCTTTTAATTTTTCTATAGTCTTGTTTTTGGGGAATTCTTGCGTTGTGCCCACCAGAAGGATGTAATCTTGTCCTCTCGAAAGATGGAGGTGCCTTTGAGTCCTATTTCGGAAGGGGAGTGCGAAATGGCATTTGTGAGCGAGACACATGGCAGTCCCAGCGCAAAATAAAATAAAATATATATCCATACAACGCAGAAAAATCAGATTCTGCATCACGCATTGAGTGATCTTGCACATCTATTCGGCCTGAAGTTACTTTGTAGAGATATTGTTCGAT
This sequence comes from Metschnikowia kofuensis (nom. inval.), assembly GCA_030564885.1. Taxonomy (NCBI): domain Eukaryota; kingdom Fungi; phylum Ascomycota; class Pichiomycetes; order Serinales; family Metschnikowiaceae; genus Metschnikowia; species Metschnikowia kofuensis (nom. inval.). Next base: position 11,307 of record JAJLZY010000133.1, read on the forward strand.
TTCTGATCATCTCGGATCGGTCCTTTTGCAGAGACATCTCATGCGACGTGCGACGTAATCTGCGAAGTAATTCCTATTCCCTGATATGCGACAAAGCCTCCAACCCGACTGCTGTGCCAAAAGCTCGCGCAAATGGGGAGAGCCCTCAAGCAAAATGATGTCATAGTAGATGCCTGTAGAGTTGAGATCCGCAACATTAATTACGAAAACCTACAGACTTTATGTGGCAATAATAGTCTTCAGTTGAATTTAGTGAGAAACAAAATTTTAATTTGACGCAGTCTGTGTGAAATAAGGTTTCGGATAGCTCGGATTAGTTTCACACCCTTTGTGATGTAATCGATGCAGCAACTGCATATTCGCTCAGAGGGATCTCGGGTTGCCCTCTCGTATGCAATTATATATGAGCACAGTATCCGCCACTTTGGCTCAGGCACCAAACAACGAACCAACCCATAATGGCTCCAGCAAAACATTGGAAATACCCAAAACAAGAAGACCTCGTCTCCACCGCCCTCAAGGGCTTAGTGGCGTCAAACCCCAATGTTAGCTACATCCCTTCTGAAAAAGTGGTTTTCGTCCCAAATGAAAAGAAGAAAGTTGTTGTTATCAGTGGAGGCGGCGCAGGACACGAGCCTCTTCACTCGGGATTTGTTGGAACAAACCTACTTGACGCGGCTGTATCGGGTGCTATTTTTGCATCTCCATCTACTAAGCAAATAATGGCCGCTGTGAAAGCCACAGCAGACAAGAGCAAAGGTGCAGTGATCATAGTGAAAAACTACACTGGAGATGTCTTACATTTTGGGCTCGTGGCTGAAAGAGCTAAACGGGATGGCTACAATGTCGAATTGGTGTCTGTATCGGACGACGTTGCAGTGGGTAGAACACAGAACAAAATGGTGGGAAGAAGAGGCCTCGCGGGAACGGCAATTGTGCATAAAATTGTGGGCGCAGCCTCCTCGACCGGCGCAAGTTTGTCTGATTTAGCTCAATTAGGACGCAGTGTCAACAACTCTTTGGTGACAATGAGCGCCTCATTGGACAGAACGTCAGTTCCAGGCAGAGAGGACGAGAGCGAACAACACAATGATCCCTCAGTTGCAGAGTTGGGGTTAGGTATCCACAATGAGCCGGGTGAAAAAATTAAGATTCCAGAGATCACCGAGTTGGTGGACACTCTCTACAAGCGTTTATTGGATGTCGAAGACAGTGAACGGCATTACGTCGACTTCGACCCCAATGGAGACTACGTACTTGTCGTGAACAACATTGGAGGGACATCAACGTTGGAACTACTTGCCATCACCCATTATGCAGTAGAGCGCTGTCCATTGAAAAAAAAACCATCCAGAGTGTTGGTCTCTGATTTCGTGACCTCGCTTAACTCGCCTGGGTTTTCAATTACACTTTTAAACCTAGAGACAGTAAGCACATCAAGCTTCACAAAAGAAAACGTGTTGGCGCTTTTGGACGAAGAAACCGATGCTCCTGGGTGGAAACCAAAGTCTTTCAAAGCAGAGGCATGGGCGCAAACTAGAAATGAGATCGAATCCCCTGAAAAGCACGCAGCAATTCCAAAATCAGATATCAAGGTGGATGCGCACAGATTCAAAGCTGCCCTCCAAAGCGGTTTGAATGCCGTAATTGAAAAGGAGCCACTCATCACCAGGTACGACACTCAAGTGGGTGACGGAGATTGTGGGGAAACCCTTAAAAACGGCGCGGAAGCTATTCTCAAGAGGATCGAGTCTGACGAACAGTTTCAAAAGAATTTGAGCGACCCTGTTGCCACGTTGAGCGTGATAACAGAGATTGTGGAGGATAGTATGGGTGGTACATCTGGAGGAATCTATGCTATCTATTTGACAAGTTTAGTTAAAAACATACTGGACTTAAAAAAGGCAGACATCTCGCAGGTATCTCAAGCGATGAAGGGCGCGCTTTATGACGGTCTTTTTAAGTACACAAAAGCTCGCCAGGGCGGGCGCACTCTTGTCGACACTTTACAACCATTTGTGGACGTATTTAATGAGTCTCACGATCTTCAAAAGCTGATCGAAGCCGCAAAGCGCGGCTGCGAAAAGACAGCAAACTTAGAAGCCAAGTTCGGGCGTGCGTCGTATGTGAGCGAATCAGATCTCAAGGAGGACGGCGGAATTCCAGATCCCGGTGCCGTGGGGCTCTTGGCAATAATGGAAGGGTTTTGCGCAAAATATTAGCGTGGTTATTGTGGGGGCTCTCCGAGATCCGGTGTGGTTATCGACTTATCGGATAACCTCGAAGGTATCCTGCATGTCAAGATTGGATGCAAATCAAGCCTACTTATATAGTTGAGGTAAGAACATACAATCCTCAAATACCTTCCGTAAATTTAACATGTCCGATAATATTTCAATTTCAGCAGAAAACTTTTTAGAAGTATTGATAGTTGGCGGAGGTCCTTGCGGACTCGCGGTGGCTTCAAGGCTTTGTGAGGCGACTGCTGGGTCCATCTACACTGAAGACGAGCATCAAAGGTTCCACTGGCTAAAAAAAAGAGGGCCCAAGTCTGGCAAAGTCATCCGAGGAGCCACAAAAGAAGTGCGCTACCAGCTGCCTAATAAGTTTTCAGCCTCTGACATTTTGGTATTAGACGCTGTCTCAGATACGTTCATGGGTCAATGGGACAATCAATTTGCGAGTTGCCAGATACCCACTTTAAGGTCGCCCATGTTTTTTCATCCAGATCCCGTCAACATCGATGGGATGATTACATACGCATTTCAAAATAAAAGGGAGAAGGACTTGATGGAGATTCAGAATGTTGTCGGAAAGGAGTATTCTAAACACCAGCAAAAGCGTGTAATAAAGAAGAACACCAAAAAATTGGCTGCGCCATTAAGAGGTGAATCACGTAACGATGATCGTCCGGGTCTCATCGATATCAACATGAGAGACTACAGAGACTACTATCGCCCTTCAACCCTGTTTTTCAGAGACTTTTGCTGTGATGTGGTGGAGCGGTACGACCTCGGGCCCAGGATTAGAAAAGATCGGGTCATTTCCATACGCTACGAGGATGCCGACATATTGGAGAGTAACAGCACAATAACATGCTTCATTGTGAGAACTGAAAGCGGTAAAGTTTACGGGAGCAGATTCTGCGTGGTGGCTAGTGGGCATGATGGTATCATCAATTATCCCATTCCCGCAATGGTGAATGCCAACGCTTCTTTAGATCAAGCCTGTCACACTACAGACCTTTTTACAAAAAATGTGTCTTTTCCACCTCCAATTATCTCGGAGAAGCTTGCACAGAAAAAGAATACTTCAATTGCAATTGTTGGCGGTGGCTTGACATCGGCTCAGCTCGCACACATATCGTGCAACTGCGGAGTAAAAGTGACTTTGATCCTCAGAAGTTTCATAAAGATCAAGCATTTTGATTTCCATTTGGACTGGGTCACAAAGTACAAAAACTTGAAGAAGTCATCATTCTACATGTTGGACACAGATGAAGAAAGACTTCAGCTCATTCATGATTCGAGGGAAGGCGGGCTGATCAATCCTGAATATTACAAAAAGCTTCAAAAGCATGTGAGCAGCGGAATGCTTCAAATTTTGGACTACAGCACTATTGCCCGCGCCGAGCACAGTTACGATGGATGGAATCTCACCGTTGCAAAAAATGACCCCAAGAAAGAACCTTGCGAATTAGAAATGACGACGGATTATGTGCTTTGCGCGACGGGAATACGTCCCGATGTTGAAAACCTAGGATTTATGAAACAAATTGTCGAAGATTATCCTATCGATTTCGTTGGTGGCCTTCCTTGTCTAACAGATGATTTGAAGTGGAACGAGGACTTGCCCTTATTCATGGTGGGTAAAAACGCAGCTCTCCGTGTTGGCCCCACTTCTGCCAATTTAGACGGTGCAAGACTTGGAGCCGAGAGGGTCGGATGGAAGATTCAGGATGAGTCCAACATTCACAAGAAGAATTCGAATGAAATGAGCACGATTCTCAAGATCGCGCTTAACGAGCAGAACAGATACTCTGTTCTACAAAGCGTTGAATGTTGATATATATAAATTAAATGCCTCTGATTTTTTGAGAAACAAGTTTGTATGAGAGAGGTCATTCTAGCAGCCTGATCACATTTTCACATTTTCAGTAATGTACAACGTCGATATCATCGTCAATGGGGTAGGCCATCCCAGTTTCGCGAGATTTCCATGTGCTTTTCATTCTTGCAATGGAGTATCCTGCGCTTCCAGATCCAGCTTTGGCTGCCAAGTCGAAAAACTTCAAAGCGAGAATTTGGTCTTCTCTGCGCACCAGGTTGATACCAGCCACAACGATGGGCCATTGCACCATCATGACCGCGCATTTAATTAGCGGCGGTGCCTCCTTGAAATCGGAAAGAAATTCAAGGAAGGACATTAAACGTTGCACCAATTCTTGAACTTGCGGCGCGTCGTGTTTTAAGTCAAAAAACTCAGTGAGAATTGTAATTATAGCTGCAAGGCAATAAAGTTGTTGTGAGGTGTCCATCCAACTTACGATAAAATGCTTTCGATTAGTGCTTATTAGATCCAACAAGAGCCCAGCTGGCACGAAACCGTCTTGAAAATCGGAATTCTTTAGCAAAGCCTTCTTGTTGACAAACTCGACAGAATTTTGGCGCTCAAAAATCGTCAAAAGGCGAAGATATTCTAAAGTTTCATCTAGTTTGTAAGAAAGATTTTTTCTTTTCCTGTTAAGAAGCTTGATGAGGTCTTTCCACGCAGGGATGAGTTCGATGTGATATCCTCCAATCAAATAGAACCCACTGGGAGACACAAGGCCGAGATTGCTCAAAATTTGAATTTCGTTTCGATCCAGATTCCTCAAAAGCAAATCCAATTCATCCTCCGTCTGTAATGTACCACCAAACTTCAGCCCCAAACCTGCCAATAGTTCGAAAGATACGAACCAATATTTGCAAAGCAAAAGAAGTTTGGAGCTAGAGAGGTCTTTGCCACTCGTAGTATGCTTCAAGAGGATATCTTTTGCCCCTTTCAAGTGCGGCCTCCAGTTTTGCTTGAGATTGGCGGCATTAGAAGAGGTCAAGAGAAGAACGGTAAGAAGAACCGCTTCGATATTGGGTACTGACTTTGCTTGCGGCTTCGATGCATGTCCGCCTAGCGCCGGTCCCAAAAGTTCAAGGCACCTCAGCAAGTACTTATAGTAAGCAAACTCATCATCGGCAGAATCACTTTGCAAAAATACGGATCTGGCACCCTGAGCCAAGATTGCCGCTAACATGAAGGATTCGTTAAAGGCGCAAAAGAAAAGGATATCTCGCATGGGATTATAGTATGATTGTTGAATCGGATCATAGGCATTGAAAGGAAGAATGACGCTAGCAAAACCCAGGTAGAACTCTTGCAAATATATCCTTTCTCTTTGAGAAACCTGGAACATTCCGATACCAATGTTCCTCGGGATATGACTGTAAGATCTTCTGCCTGATATATCAGGATTGGATCGTGGTTCAAAAGATTGGTTTGACGGACCTTCGAACCTTTCGCCACCTGTGGCCTTGAGATCATCATTGACTTGGAATATCATATCATTCACCAAGTTGTTCAAGTCGGTGGCAATCAAGGTGAGATCAGCCGAGTCGTACGAACGCGAGCGACTCAGTCCTGGGTCTGAACCACTGTTCAAAGGCAGTGCGTTGGAAACAATCTTAGCATGATCGGGCAAGGATAATTGAGTAGGGCGAGGCCAGCTCGAGTCTCCAATAGACGGTGGATTTAACTGAGGATTGAGAACATTATTGTAACTAGAACCGAATCCGGGACTTGGAGCAACATTGATTCCGGACGTTATGAAAGAGTGATGTCCTGGGCTATTTCCCGGACTGGCCACAGAGTTGATTCGTGGGTTGAGCCCATGATGAAAGGCACGCTCATCGAGTGATGAGAGAGGCTGGTGTCCCATTCTATGATCTGGAATAGAGCGATGCGGAACTGCGGGAACAGCATGGTACGAAGGAATTGAAATAAGCGGTCGCTGTGGCACCGTTTGGTCATCAGTAGTTTCATGATTCTCGCCAAGTAAGGAAGAAGAGTTTTGCAAAGCCTTCGAGCTCGACAAAGAAGGGGACGTGTTGCCTACACTTGGCTCGGGAACACTGTCTTTTTTTTGATTTAAAAGAACTTTTCTGGACACTCTCGCCACACGCTCACCCTTTAGGGGATATTCGCAAGGCTTTTTGAGACGTGTGCACTGCCAGCACAGCTGACGGCCTTGATTATTGGTTCTAGGGTATGCGTCGGGCGGAGGATCGATGAATTCGTCACATTTAATCTTCCGTCGTTTGCATTCCTTGCAACCATTTTTCAGGTATTTTGTGGGTCGAGTGGCAAGGTCACTGCTGGACATGGAAACATTAATGTATTAGGAGAGGTATCAAATATGGATATGAAAAAGGCTGCCACGAAGAAAGAAAGAAACACAAGTTGCGTTCAAGTCTTGTTGCAGGATCGCGAAGAGATGTGATTCTCACACGGAGAGTTCTGCGGAAAGTTTTGCCAAGTGAGCGCTTGCAAGGACACAGTGTCCGCCTTGAAAGTTTTGAGTAAAATTCTGCTGGAAATTAAGGTGAAATTCCCTGCAACATCAACTGCCTCAAAAATCAGCGAGCAAGTTCAGCTCTTTTTTCGAATCACCGAGCTGTCATAACAAATTACGCGGCATCTGTATCGGATTAAGAATCCAGAACCTTTAGATTTCATGACCTGTATACCGCTAAGTTCTCGGAAGCGAAGATACCACTAACCAGTGGGTGAACCTTATCTAGGCAGGCGCGCCTCCAGATATCGCCTCGAGTTCCCTTCCCAATATCTTGTATGACAATTCACTGTAGCCCCATGCCTCAGGATTGTATATGCTTCGCACGTATCTCTAGTTCTAATATCACTTATGACAGAATTGCTAGACTGCTTGATAATCGAGTTTAGAATGATTTTAACCCGCCCAAATTGCCAAAATGATTCACCTAGGACTTCAAAAAAGACTAGGCAGCGAGCAATGTCGAAAGTGAGCCCGTGGGCGGAACCAATGCGCCCATTCGCTGGGCAGCTCCAGCCGCCGCAGCGTAAGGATTTTTTTTTTCCAAAGAAACATCATATTATAGAACGCCACGGATAAATGTACAAAGAGTACGTCCACCCGGGGCTCAAAAACTATAAAAGAAAAGAGCATATGATAGATCGCAAGGCTGCCATTTTCTCGCTTGGGCTGCGCTAAAATCATGTTTTTATGGTATTTCTTTTTTTTTGTCTGAAAAATTTGTCAAATAAATTACCTGTAGCTTCGTGTTATATGCAGATCAATGAATAGTTTACAGGCTAATACATGATTAATCGACCAGTTCATAATATTTAACAATTTGTGCAATTCATACATATCTGGCAGTGTGATCCGTTGCCTTACTCCGACGGAGGAGGTCTCCGCGTATTTACTGTCAAAAATGAATTTTGAACAGGGTCATCATGATAGCCTAGCCGAAAAATATTTTACAATTCCTTTCACACAACACAGTGTCAAGAGACAGAAGTTAAGGAAAAATAAAATGATGAAGAGTGCGCGAGCAATGCTCGGCGCCGTTCTGGTTTCCTTGCGTTCGCTCTCAGAGTCATCCGAAATATCGAATGTAAAACGTATTTATTAATCTGTATGAAGAAAAGATAACCACTACAATTAAGGCAATTTCGGTCTCATTGTCGATTCATCTGGCTGAACCCTGTACTATACACAAATCAATCATCACTTTTTAGTTACTTTCTCGATTGTTAAAATTACTTTGAATTCACGCGCATACATGTACATTTAATAATACTTTTCAAAGATAATGCGGAAGGCTCAAGATGACTGAATGTGCGAGCGAGCGGTCCGTAGTGGAGAGACAAAAATCAAGAATTCAAGGCGGTCGTTCAAAACAACTTGTGCAGCGAAATTGCTCTGTATTCTACCTGATTCTATAAAGCATCATGGGGGCAAAAACTCAAAAACTCCTGATGGAGGATTCGTCCGATGATGGGACACAGTTTTACCTATTATGTACATTTCGTTTATTTGATTTGATCAGCGTGTTCACAGACGCATCTTCAGAACAGGGGAGACACAAAAACAACATACACTTTGTCACCACCGTATTGCTAATGATCTTGCTCCCTTTTATTATACTACTCATAATTATAATATTCACAGTTCACTATCGCAGAAAAAATTGCATCGATGGCGGATTTGTAATCCCAGGGTATCCCATTGTAGGGAATATTCCCCAGGTGTTAAATAATCCAAGTAAGACCTTCATGGATTGGTCCCGTAGGTACAGACATCCCATATTTGTGATATATTTGGGATCCCAGCCTGTGGTCATAGTAAACAGGTACAAGGATATACAAACAATATGGAGCCGTTATTCGATCGCTCTTAATTCTCGACCAATTCTGCACACATTCCACAATGTTATTTCAGAAACTCAGGGACCTACTATTGGCACTTCGCCAGCTGGGACATCATTCAGAAAAAAAAGAAAGGTGCTAGCTTTGCATCTATCTGCCAAAAGGCTAACAGATGATTGCTATGTGCGAAGTATTGACCTGTGCTCGACATATATCATGAAAAATATCTTTTCGACGTTGAACAACCATGAGCAGGTCGAGTTTCAGGACATTTCCTTGTTGCGAGATTTTCAATCATATGTGCTACGCTGTGCCATCCTAATGACCTACGGGTTATCCATAGATACCCATGGAAACGAGAGGGCATTATGCGATAAAATATTTGAGACAGAAAATCACATCATTAATTACAGATCTGTACTATCCAATTACCAAGATCACTTATCCGTGTTTCAAATGTATCCACTCAGATTGTTAGCTGAATATGGTGCAAATTATTGGAAATCTGAAAGGGACATTTATATTGATTTTTTACAAGCGAAATTCGAGCACGGGTTGACTCAGAATGAACCGAATTTCGCAAGTTCGATTCTCGCTCGGACTATGAGCGAGAGATCCAACTCGAGGATTCTAACGCGCCATGAGGCCCGAAGCTTGTGTTTGACAATGATAAGTGCTGGCCTTGACAACCTAGGATTTACTATGAACTATATTATTGGGCAATTTGCAAGCTCGAGAAGGGGCAGTAGATTACAAGAAAGACTCAGGCACGAGATTCTCGTCTCAAGCGATAATTCAGTCTTGAGAGCATGGCGTGATACCGCTTTGCTGCTAGAGTGTGATTTTGCCTTCGCAATAATCCATGAAGCTTTAAGAAAATTTTCAGTTTTGCCCGTAGGGATACCCAGACTCACGACGAAAACATTCAAGTTTGAGTGTCTCACGATCCCAAAAGGAACTGTGGTAATTATGAATGTTTTCGCCGCCAATCATGACCCTTGCTACTTTTCTCAACCAAGCTCTTTCAACCCGGACAGATGGCTCGACAGTGATCGAAAACTCAAAGACGTACAAACGACTTATCATCTTACCTTTGGTCTGGGGTCAAGAAAATGCGTTGGTGATCAACTATCTGTGCGAGAAATGTATACATTATTGTGTAGAATGGTGTTGGTGTTCAGGATTCAAAAGAGTAAAGAGAGAGTGTGGGCAATGGAACCGGATTCATTTCGATCAAATTCAAATCCGGCAGCGACATCAATCGAACCCAAGGAAACTCGATTCTCACTTCGTGTTCGCGAAGGTCAAATTTCGGACGAAATAATTAACCTTCTTTCAGAAAGTTTGTGATGGATCAATGTAACCAACTTTATTCACGACAACAGATTTCACATTGTTTGTCCACGGCAAGTTGTACTTGATGACGCCCCTCAATATTAAATCAAAAGGATGCTGGGAAATTTTCGCCCACTTTTCAGAATTATCGGGTGGTGTATGCGGGTCACTAGGGTCTCTACTATGATTTCTTCTCATCCCCAGCAGAGAAATGGACATTCTTGGGATCTCTGCTTGAGAGCCTGTAAAATTTTTTCCCGGTCCTAAAAGCTTTATCTCACCAGTCTTTTGACTTGTTTGCCTGTTGAAGAAATTTCCTTCGAAGTATACAGCTGATTCGAAGTTTGAGACACTCCCCAATAAAACTGTTTCAACGGATGACGACGTGCTCTCCTCGCCCAAGTAACCACTCTTAGCGAAAACATCTAATTCCGTTTCATCTAAAGTCACCGTGAGCCAGCCTGGATTGAGAGCTTCGATGACCACATTGAATATCAATTCATCTTTGCTCACTGTGGCGTGATCAATGCTTAGAATTGAGACGTTTGTTAATTCTTTCGTGGATGCAAGTAAGAATCCCAGGACAAAGCCGACTGATAAAATGAAGATTATGCCAATCAATGTATATATTACACTCTTCACAAGCTTGACTTTATCGTTGCCGTTCTGATCTTGTGGTAGTTTTTTTAAAAAATTGAACCTGGTGTGATGAGGCGACAGTGAAGCTTTTCCCTGATAGTGCATGGGGGTCGTGAGGTTATCAGGCAGCATTTGTGCCTCTTCCTCATATTCATCGAAACCATAGAAACTCTTTTGGATCCCATCAGGATAGGGAAACGGAAAGATATCATTGTTCTTTTTGACATTCTGATAGGAAATGGGAGGTGCGTATCCTAGCGAAACGTACCTAGTATTCCTCGGGTTGGCCGCTGCTCTTTTACTGGTGAAATTGAGATTTAGAGACCTATGATGTGGCAATTTGTGACCATTCAAAAGAGATGTACTTTCGTTCAAACTGCCATTAGCATTGTAATGAGGAAACCGTATGTTGTTGTGATCGTAGTAGATGAGTTCATCGTCGAAATCTTCTATATCAACGTCATCTGGAATAGTGCTGTAGCGCCTGGGTTGCGCTCCTTTTTTGTCAAACAACTTTGATGTGGTTGAGCGTAGCTTGGAAGAAGTTGAAGAAGGCTTTTTGCTTCTTGAGCTATAATTCGCCTCGAAGTGATCACCCTTCATTGCATTCATGTTGCTCGAGGCAAGAACATTTCTTTCGGTGGAGGTCAGATGAAGATCGCCATGTGAAGAGGCATCGTCTCCACTATGACACTCTTCTCCATACGAATACAAGCCCTCTTGATACGGTCTGCTCAGGCTGTGCGAATGCTCAGATATGCCGTGCGAAATTGAGTTGACGGCATGTTTGGTCATACCGTAAGGTGAGTGCGGAGATCGCAATAAATAATCGTTCCTCTCTTCACTAAGGATCGAGTGTGTGCTACTTTTTCTCGTCGGTTGGCGCTGGCCCCGCGTGCTTGACTCCAAGAAAGGATCCGAAAACGCACTGTAGTCCATCGGATGAGACGGCCCAGATGAGGAGCTGGGCTTTCCGTTATTCGTTGATGTCGGTGTCGTTGTAGTCACCGAGGTTGCTTGCAAGAAATTGCGAGGATTAGGCTTCAAAGATTGCAAGGAATTTATTGACTCAGCCGCAAACGCTGGCAAATTAGGAACATGTGAACTTAAATCCTTTTCCTCATCTTTTCCGAGCTCGCCAGATGGAACGTAAGAATTATTGTCATGGGTGAAGTTTCTCAAACTTCCCGCCACAGATATATTATCGTTCACATTATGCATGGAGGTCGGAGCATGATTGATGAATTCGCTTTGCGAAGAGAACTCCGCGCCTTTCACAGCTTGCGGCGATGAGTTCACGCCGGTTGAACTCACAACTATATCAACATCGTCCGCGCTACCATCGTTTTCGAATCTGTCAGCATTTGTTTCATAAACGAAAGTCTCATCGCTGTCAGATGACTCAACATCGTCGACTGCGCTGGCAAGTTTTGCTGCGAAAAAGTCGGTTCTTGTCGAGTTCTGCTTAGAGATCCTTTTACCTTTGTTGTTCGATTTGGACTTGATGGCATCTTTTCCCGGGTTTTGTGAAGATGATGTCACAGAGAGGAGATCAGTGTCCTTGGAATTCAACGTGGAAGGGTCATCTGGTGCTGGGGTTAAATTATTATTGTGATCCATGAGGGTTGAATTGAGGTTTCCGGACATCTTAGGCGATGCTGACAAAACATTTTGTATCATCGCCGGGTTCTTTGCTTGTGGCTCTCTAGCATTGGTGACTTTTTGCTTTTCTTTGAGAGATTTGTTGAGTTTCGATAGAAGCTGCTTGTTGATAACGCTAGGCCCTGCAATGCTCTTTCCACCACCAGCCGAAGACGGTGTGGGGCCCGGAAGTGACAATATCGGAAGTGCCGTGTTGGGCAATTGAGTGCCGGCCAGCCTGTGCCCTGCGCCTAGATTTTTCAGTTCAGTCGTGCCGTTTGTTTCATCTGCACCCCCCACTAGGCCATGATGCTGAGCTTTTACTGGCGAAGACAAACTGACCGTGGACTGCCTGCGTCCAGCGGTGGACTTTTGGGATGATTGGGTTATCAGTGGTCCCGTGCCTTGGTTCATTGCACCACCTTCAGACGGGGTTTTAATTCCTGTATCGTTCTGTACAGACATATTTTAGTTGTCTTTGCAATCTGTAAAAAGTGGGAGAAAATCCGATTCAAAGTAATCCCGACGAGGCTTCGATTGCACTGAAATCAGCTTAGTGTCGAGTGAGATGTGATGCCAGAGTAAAATACCGCGAAGTTGTTTCTGGTGATTCGACTGGGTTACTCGTGGCTTTAAGTAAAGCAGTTTTATCTTTCTTTGGTTGGTGTCTTATGGGCAAGATATCCTTGAAAGATTAGCTTGAATTGAAACTGATTGGAAAATGGCAATGATACCTGGCTTCCAACCTCATAAGCTCGCGAGCGCGGGTAGTAATAATAATACTCAAATGAGAATTGTGCTCTTATGAGTGTTTGACAGCAAGAAATGATAGACAGAAGCGACCTAGGTAGTGTTATCGCTTAATATACTTCCTTGCTACACGTACAGCTGCGCACTTTTTGTAACTAGTGGAAGATTCAAGCCAGAGAATATATTTGTCAACGAGCTAATACTTCTGTCTATTTCTCTTATGGTCCGTAAAGGGTTTGACGTGCCACACGGTGTACGGGTCTTATTTTTTTGAATGATCAATCTCACACTCAAGAGTGTGCTGCGATCGATTAAAGCCGCGCGTCTATGATTCAATTACATGTAGATCGGCACAATATACACAAATTTGTCGGCAGCGTGAAGTTCATTCTCTTTATTCTATATACTTGCAAAATGTGGAAGATATACTGAAATCTTCTAATGTTTGCCCAAAATTTGTTGAACATCAGGGTTTTCGCATCTTGTTCAAGTCGGCAAGCTTTCTAGAAGATGATAAATTAAGACTCTTGGTTTTCTCGTCGTCATTTCTCTTCTCTTCAGCGCCCTGTCCAAGACTTAAACGTAAACTGAAGTTATTGGCTTGCCTATTTCCTTGTGTCAGATCAACGTTGCTTTCCCTTTTGCTTTTTCCCAGCAGTGGAGGAGCAGTTGGAATAACTGAGTACTTTCTCTCTCTGAAATTCACCCCAACCTCTTTCACATTTTTCTGGTGTTCGGGCTCAACCTTTTTGAACCAGTCTGTTCTCTCATCATACTCATACATCTTGTAGTCCGTTCCATATGGATTCAGTTCCAAGCAATAAAGTGTGTGCAACGGAACATCCAACTCAACGATCGATGATTTGTCCAAATTCATAAAATAGGCTAACAATACCCTCAACACGACCCTGTGGGAAACAATCAATAAGTGGTCAGTAGTTCTCTCAATTTCGTTTATCAATGGCCTCAACCTCACCAATACATCAAGGTATGACTCGCCGCCAACTCCAGGATATCTATAGGAAAGTTTGTTTTTGAGACGACTTTCGTACTCCTTTGGATGCTTGCGACGGATCTCATCATAAGTCATGCCATCAAATTTACCTCCCCCAAGTTCATTGAGCATACGCATGGCCTTAATATTGTACTCCTGGTCATTGAACGCTTTTCCGGATTCAACGGACCGTACTAACATGGAAGTCCACACACAAAAATTGGGCTCGGTCGGTATTTCAACCGGATGATTATCTTGAAAAGCGCCCTTCCCACCCTGCTTGCCTGTGAGTTCATTATACCTGAGCTCAAGCCGACTTGAAAATCGTTCGAGTTGCTTCTTGCGGAATTCTCGTCTTTGATAGCTTAAAAAGCGATTCAAAGCTTTGGAAAATTGACGGCCACGTTTTGTTAAGCCGCTATCACCGCCGATTCTACCACTCAAATTATCAACACTCTCACCATGCCGCGTGAGCCATATCTGTCTCTCGCACAAATTGAAGTTCAACAAAAAGTAAATGGTTTGAGAAGCTAAGAAACCTTGAACGTTGTAACTCACAACCTTTTTACCCACATCTATCATTTTCACATATTGATATCCAGGCGTGGCTTCTTCGACATCATCAATAGTTTCGTAAGCCTTTTCGTAATTGCGCAAACGACCCAAAAAGTCTTTCAAAGCTACCTCTGGATCCATGTCTCTGTAATCAGGACCTGACAATTTCAAACGGATGTTTGTGTCCAAGATAGCTGGATCGGAGCAAATACTTTCCAAGAACAAAACCTTCAATTCGCCATTTGTCCTCTCCTGGATTCTCTTCAAGACCTTGAGCCGCCTTTTGACTGTAGAGTTAGTTGCATCAAGAATCCCAACAGAGCCAGACCCATTAAGTACCCAATCCAAAAGATTGTCTAGCGTATCCATCGCCCATTTTTCGCGAAGATGATTTGATGCTTCGTTTTGAGGATTGAAAAAATCAGCCGAATGAGAGGTGGGAGATATCGGCTGAGACAGAGGTGACAGCCCGTTGAAGGGCAGTGGAGTATTCACGTCAGGCAAAGGGCGATGGGCAGGCCCAAGAGTGTTATTCTTATCCATTCTTCTGGTATTGCCGACATTGAAGACTCTGCAATCGTGTTGAATCCAGTTCAAGTATCTTGTGAGCTTGTTTGTGATGTAAGACTTCCCACGTGCTGGGAGACCGACCATGACAATGACCAACTTAGATCCAACATCGACAGAGGCAATTTTACCATCGGGTGAGATTTTTGAAGAAGTTTGACCTGGAATATTGAGTGTGTATGCCTTTTTCGCCTTCGGAAACGGTTTCAGCAACAATAAATTCTTCAATTTCTCGAAAGACGGTGTCTTTCCAAATTGGTTCTGAAGGTCCGGTGGAACATCCTGTATGAAATCCTCCGTGAGCTGGTAAAATACATCAGGATCGAGTTTGGCTGACTCGCGCCTAGTATGCTCAGCTGAGCTAACGGAGGACTTGGCCTTCACCGTCAGAGGCCTCGATACCGGAAGATGCTTTTCAGACGTTGTTCTACCATGTACCTCCGCTAGTGTGGGTGGTGGCTGTTTTTTAATAGCTGCAGGGTCGTCGGATGCACTGATATCCGAGGTGTCGATTGCCGTGGAAGGCTTCAAGGGCGTACCGACGTCGGTGTTCTTGGGCAGGATAGATCCGCTTTTCGGAAGTGGAGAGTCACTTGATATCGTTGGTGGGTTAGCATTGAGGTCCGTCAAACTCAAATGTGATATATTCTTGGTCTTGTGTAAGGCATCAGTCGACGACTTTGCCAGTAAATGCTCGTGCTTTTTTCTCTGCGGAAGCTCATCATTTGGAGTTTTAAATTGCGAAAATAGCGCTTCATCCTCATCTTCACTGGACTGATATCTTGTCTCTGGAGATGTGACGCTGGATACTATCGGCGTATCTGTGAGAGGGCGCTTGTTGAACTCGGGGAGGTTGGTGTGAGAGTTCAGATGCGAATAGAGCGATGAATTGAGCCGAGGGGGCTCTGGATAATATGTGGCAGAGTGTGGATGTGAGCGGAAGCGTGTTAAGTTCAGCATGGAGCTTTTCCTGGAGGTGGGGTCACGCTCATTTGCTACCGCAACAGACTTGAGTTTTCGGACAAGACTCATTTTATCAGCAGATGTCTGGCTTTCCTCCTCGTCTGAATCACTGATAGAGCACGGAGAAGATGGAGACACAGGGGATATCGTCAGCAGACTAACAATGATATCACCTTCTTTGTTGAAGGTCACATGCTTGCCCGCTGATCTCAGATGCTCGAGCATAGCATTTGAAATAGATAGCGACCGATGCTTGTTGGTGAGGCCAAATCCTTTTCCGGAATTGGGGTTCGCCATGATGAGCTCTTGGAGACTTTGTCTATTGAGTTGATGGAGACAGAGCAATGGCTAAAAGCTGCCTGTTGTCGTGCACAATCTCGAAAATCGTCTAGAATAAAGGCTATCGGTGTAAAAATTGAGCCAATTGCGCTGCACAGGTCTTGGCGAGGAAGCGTTTCGTGCTTGTGCTGTGTTTTCTTGAGGAAATCGTAGAATTGATTTTGGTTCTAGCAACCGCAAATCAGCTATGCGTTGCGTGATTCCGGAGAGGAAAACCAAGACTACCGGACCGGAATCCTGCACCCAGCGTTCGAGCAGTGCGGCGGCAGGTCCTCTCGCTTTGAAAGTTCAAGTGGACCGTAAGGGTGGGTAAGGTAATTTTCATTTACGATTTTTTTGTGGTGAGACTTTCTTAAAGTCATGATGTGATGGAAGGGATTAATTCAATACCCAAATCCACGCAGATTTGTCACGCAAGGGTGTGAGTTGTCTTGATATTTGCCCATAGATGTGGAATGACAGGGTAGGAAGAGAAGTCTTATTAGAAGTCGCGGCGCTGGGAAACCACATCAAGATCCGCTATGAGTGCCTCGAATGTTCATACGCCCACTATACGGTAGATTGCCCGTATAAAATGCATTAAGGTGCTGTTAGACCGAAATCAAGCTATTGGCTTTCGCATCTTAGCGTTTGTTATTATTGGCTTGTTTTCGGCTTCATGATATCCTTGATTGGCCTTCGAAGCGTAATAAAATCGCATAGCTAGGTACTTTCTTGACAAAGTCGTCAAATTCTCCACCACTATTTCGAAAGAATAGAGGCGAAATTGGCCTCATTCGCCATATCTTCTGCGACCGTATAGTATATAAATGGTTTGGGTTTTCTTTAACACAAGATGTTTTTTCGTGGGCTATGTCTCTAACACATTTGATCGTTAAGATAGGGTCATGTGATCTCATGCTATAGACCTACAGCAGTTCATCATCGCGATGGCATGAAAAAGTGTTAATTCACCTTATCTCATCAACAAATGCTGTTCGCTTTTGGTTTTAGTGGAGAAGACATATCGGATGATGACAGCACAAATTTTGCAGTAAAGGTTTCACATTCGCATAGCTTTGTGTCTGAAGGTTCCAGTACAAGCGCATCACAGCCCCAATTCCATCGCCTCCAGGACTTACTCGACTCGTTGAAAAATGTCAGGCTTTCCTTCGACTCCTTCGAAACTCCGAAGGGAAATTTCGTTTACAGGCGGCAGCTATTCGATGTCAAGCATCAAGTGATGAGCGAAGAGGGAGACGATGCCAATGAGGTCCACAACATTCTCATTGGCAACTCATCAGATGAAGTGGACGTTCGAAAAAACGTTTACGAGGGCGGCTTCAAGCTGTGGGAATGCTCGTATGATTTGGTTGACACAATACAAGAACTATACGAGAATAAGGAGATCGAGAAATATAAATGTCTTCTTGAGCTAGGGTGTGGTACGGCTCTCCCGACCTGTTATTTGTTGATGTTAATGTTGAGATCTGAGTGTGGACCTCAGCCTGCTTCGTTGATTTTTTCTGACTTCAATGTCGAGGTTTTGCGCTTAGTGACTCTTCCAAATATACTCATTCATTATGCGTCCACCTTAACCCCTGAGA
The DNA here is from genome assembly GCA_030564885.1 of Metschnikowia kofuensis (nom. inval.). NCBI lineage: Eukaryota > Fungi > Ascomycota > Pichiomycetes > Serinales > Metschnikowiaceae > Metschnikowia > Metschnikowia kofuensis (nom. inval.). The sequence continues at coordinate 29,118 of JAJLZY010000133.1, forward strand.
CCTTGAATGAACTCTTGGACACTGACGTCCCTTTGAATCATGACGAGATTCTTCTCACCCCTGCATTACTCAAGAAGTTCACCTCGGATCTCGCAGAAAAGGGGTTGAAACTCGATTTCATCTCTGGTGCATGGGGCCACGAGTTCTTGAACTTAGTAGCCCCTTTTTCGCCCGACCTCGTCTTGACCTCGGAAACGATCTACTCACCAGAATCGATACCTCTTGTTCTGATGTTGCTAGTGAACTTGTTTTCTGACCTTACAGCATACTTGGGACTTGTTGCAGCTAAGCAGTATTACTTCGGTGTCGGGGGCTCCGTCAAGGCATTTTTGGATGATTTACACTGTAAAATGCCAGAAACAATGAAGGTCGAGACAATCAGTGACAGTCTCGGCCAGCTCAAAAGAGAAGTTTTGCAACTACGTCCGTGCGGGAATTAGGGTGTCCTGATTAACTAATCTGTTGGTGGTGGGTTTTTGGCGCACAACTTTAGAAATTTCGACATTTCGCTACTCGCTATCGAATAGCTTATTCAAAGCGCCATTTTCAGTGAAAGGGTCGTTCATGATATCACTTGCGACATTCTTCTTCTTTCTCTGGAGGTCAATCTCCTCAAGTTGCTTGTTTCTGTCTTTGAGCTCGTCTTCTTCGCTCGCATCCGCTTGATTGGTCTTTGCGATTCTGATTAACTCCAAAAGTGCTGATCTTTGGTGGCGCAAAGACCGGGAGCCAACCAAAAGGTTTTCGAAGTTGCTCATGTGTTGAGATGTGATGTTTGGGAGCGTCGCCAAAAGAATTTGAACAGGATAATCGTTTTTTGATCGTAAAGCACAATAAAGTGTAGTGAGGGCTGTTGCTGCCTCCGAATGGGTTTCCACGAAGTAGTCATCCATGATCACCCCAAGTAAAGATTTCATGAAGGTCTCGCACAAGTATGTATCCACGTTGTCATCTTTAAAGACGATGCTAGGGAGGACATTACGAGCGATCAATATAGTGTTGAATGAACACTTGGTGTCTTTAAATCCAATAATGTGACAACAAAGTTGTAAAAATGCTCCCATGACTTCTTTATTTGTACTGACCAATCTCTTGCATGCAAATTGAGTGTCAGAAATATTTTTGGCGTTGACCTGCGGAACAATATCCATGAGGAGTCTGACCACTGTAGCTGTAAGCTGTCTTAGCATATGCTCTTCCATCATTTCCTCGCTTAATGTGGTATCGTCCTCATTGCCCTTCAATTGCAAGCCAGTCATATAGACCTTATCCCATTTACTCACTAGAAGCTGGTCAATATCGCGAAGCACTCCAGGCAAAAGCTCGGCCATGAAAATGTCGACATACTTTATCGGACAATTTTTAACCACACTTCGAAGACAGCTATTGATCATGTGCTTCCAGCTGTGTAATGTGACACCCACGGTATCTCCCGCCAAAGCTTTCCATAGAGACACTGCTATGTCCGGTATCTCATAAAGGGTATCCTCTAATTGAGACAATGATCCAATGGTGAGATATGCATACTCGCGCGTGTACCGAATCAAATGTCCAACGCTATCCGCAAATTCTCTCAAAGTTGAAGCCGCCTTGACGCTTTCCTCAATGAAAGTTTCTTTGCTCTGAATGGACACGCCTTGTTGCCAAAATCTTTCCATGCGACTGTAGCGCAAGAAATTGAGAACAGCTTCTGGCAAATCGTTCCAGTTGTTCGGATTGTGATATGCTTGAATTTGCGTGAGGAGCTGAAGAATGTGTGGAATGATGGGTTTCACCCTTGGTCTCCAAAGTTTTAACAAGTTATTATACTCTGGCGACTCGTGGCTCAACTTTTCAATGCTGTATTGGATGAATATTCTTGTAGCACGAATGGGAAATATGGACGACCAACGATCCTTTAAACGCGTTTTCAAAATGCGGCCTTCCTCATCCATTTCTGCTTCGAGAAGATTAGTCTCAGCTCTTATATTTCTCTTTTGAAAATATTGGGCAATTTCAACGATTCCAATTCTCTCCATAAACCAATGCAAATCCATGAGACCCTTCTCAGTTTCAGGAGAGGACCATGCTGAAAGCTCGGGGTCGACTATTTTAGCGAACAAGTTTTCCTTTTCATCGATGGATGATCTCGATGCGATAACCAATAAAAATGATTTGAAAGCGACGCTTTCGTGATTGCTGACTTTATCGGAGGACAAAATGTCGGAAATTACTGCCTCGAGATCTCCAAAAATATTTTTGAGCGACTCTGGCATTATGTACGCCAATCTGTTGAGCTCAGTTCCGCAACTCGTTCTCAAATCCCGTACTATTTCTCTTTCTTCATCGGAGATATCCTCTTGGTATTCAAAAGTTGCAGTGATCAAGATCTTTTCCAAAACTTTAAACATCAAGGGACTGACATCTTTCAAAAGAGGAGAGAACTGGACCATGGTCTGCACTTGCTTTCGGATGAGTAGAGGTGATGCGAGCTGCATAGCTAAAAGCCTTTCTCCGAGCTCCTCCACAAGTCCGTTGAGTCGGTGATTTCTGATTTCGAAGTCCTCTCCAGTGTACCAAATTCTCCAGCGTGACACTCCGCGGATGCTGTTCTCGATAACGTTAAATTGAGCAATGCCGTGATTATACGACTCGGAGTTTTCCTCCAATCTTTGTTGCGTAATGCATTGATTACCCAATGACGAGCTGAAAAATGCTTCTAGTCGCTTTTCCAACCATTCCATACCTTCCTCAGGTTTTTTGCAAACAGTAATTCTGACAATATCTTCGTGAAACTTCTTGTAGTTGGCCAAGAAGGGAGCAGAGTCTACTGCAGAATCAAAGTCCAAATCGAGAAATTTCTTAGAAGCCACCTCTTCATCTAGAGCCAGATAATTTATGATCCTGTCAGCGGAGACCTCCAACAATTCCATGAGCATCTGGACGACCTGCGGTTTTGAACTAAGCTCGTCAACTCTCAAAGTCGTGACCCACATTTGCAATGAGAGGCCGGAAATGATGGGGCTTAGATGCTTGGTCGTGTCTAAAACAAGGCGGAGATAGAGATCGACGTTAGACTTTTCCCAATCAATTCTGGATTTTGAAGGCTGCAGGACCTGAAGATATTCACTCAATGACACAATCATCTCCACTGTCTTTTTGAGCAAAGCGTACGCCTGCTCGTCCGGGTCATCCGGATTAATGACCAAAGACGCATAAAAGTTGGAGAGTTTTTCGATCCCTTCACGTGTAAATATACTCCCGATAAAAAAATCGAAATCCTGAACGTCATTGTAGGATCTAGTGAAGAGTATATGTAGGCAATCAATGGCTAGAGTTTTCAATTTCATATCGGGCACCGTCAAAATGTTCACAAGAGTAGTCAAAATATTTTCATCTCTCAAAACTGAGGGTTGAACCCAATGCAAACAAGTCTTGAAAGTGCTGAGGATTTTTGGTACAAACTTTTGCACTGATGGTGACGTGGGATCATTTGATGTTAGTGTCTCGATCAAAAATTTACTCCATTCGACAAACCAACCACTTTTCGAGTTCTTGCACATTGATAAGGTCGGGCTTGGCTCATAAATCTGCTCAAGTACTGAGTCAGGGGTGACAATCATTACACTAAGTTGGTTTAGTATGTTAGTCCTTTTGTTGGCAACCGGATCGTCTAGCAAATAAATGTCTTCAAATAATGTTCTCAAGATGATAAGAGACAATTCTCTAGTTTGTGTGGAGTTGTTCCAGAGACCCCATAGGTCTGCATCCATGGAAGCCCACCCGTCATCGGCGTCGTTTTTGGTCAAGCCATCATCTTCTTCCAGTTTGGTCTTTACGAGAAAAGATCCCCATATGCGCTTCGCGAGGGAGACCCACAAAAACCCCAATTTTTCCTTCAAGTAATGAGAATCGTCTGGAAGCGTATTTGCTGCGAGGGTAGAAATCCACTCTCTAAGCACAAGCACTTTGGAGCGGTCAAAAGTGTGAAACTTTTTGCTAATGGCATGCTGGAGAAGAGATAATCCAAAGTGCCGCACAATATAGTTGGTGCCATAGTTTTCGGGAAGCGCCAATTGAAACCCCCAATAAGGCGACTCCTCGCTCACCTTTACGGACTCCAAGAAGATTTGCGCATCTCGTCTGTTGGCATTCGTAGACTTCGGCTCATAAGTGACCGTCAAAGCTTGAAGAATTCGACTAACCCCGCTATTTTCGATGGTCATCATCCTTTTCTAAGGTCAAGTACGCAGTGTTGATGAATAGAGCTGTTCACGTTCGGTAAATTGTGCTTAGTTTTCAGCTCTTGTGAGCAATTGCAGAGGCTGGCGTTCTTAAGCAAACGAGGCACTTGGCAATGCTGAAGAAAGTTAATGCTTCGAGCAAAAGGTAGAAGAGGGTGTGAAAAACAGAGACAGGGCAATGGAACAGTGCGCTGTTCGAGCGAAGGATTGAGGTCGACTGATAAAAAAAAAAACCTTTTTTGACACTTATTGATGTCCGAGCCGGTGCGGTCTAATCAGGCTCAAGCATTCGTTTACAGCGTCCCTGGCCAAACCGCCTGCGCTCTCGTTGTGTGCAATCTTAGGCGGGCAGCAGTGAT
>JAJLZY010000134.1:0-24571 GCA_030564885.1 Metschnikowia kofuensis (nom. inval.)
CTGAAGATTGACAACTTCTATGTCATGCGTTAGGTAGCTTTGAGGAAGCCAATCAGATGTGTTGCATCCATTCCGAAATGAGAGCCTGTCAATTTTGTAACGAGATACATAAAGAGTATCATTTAGCCAGAATTTCATAGAAGATTTTATAAAATCTTTCAGATGACTTGCTTTTTTTATGAGTTGTTATCACATTTTGTCACTCATATCCACAAATGGCATCGAGGGTTTGGAAATCTTTTCCCCATAGAACATGAGTCTATTTTTTGACCAATTCTTGAGAGGATTTTTCACAAAATCTTGGTATGCTCGAGCTCTCTTTCAAGCACCATATTGGGCTTGTTGTGAAATTGTATTTGTGTTAAAACATGCGCTAATAATTTGAGAGTAATACACCCAGATTACTCACACGGAGACATTTTCTGGTCTCGAATTCATTTCCCTCAAACCTTTACCTGCGCTCTGGATGAAATATCAAGTTAATTTCGAAAGTTTTAGGACGAGTGATGGGCAGCTCACATCAATGCACGCTAAAACATACGACTTCTGATGCTTCCGTCCAGGTAACACTCCATGGTCTAGGTATTGATCGAGCAATACAAAATTCACAACGCGGATGCAAGAACCCATGCTTCTCAAGCTTAAGTCCATCTTTGATTTAGTATTCAATATGAAGTGGCTGTTGGACTAGCCTACTTCTTGCGGTCAAGAGATGAGTTGCAGCTGTTAGCTAGTAAATTTCTCCAAAGGTGTTCCTTATTTGATCTAGCAAAATTAACCTCGAATAGGCGACAGATCTCTTCAAGGTTATGCATTCGAGCACATACGGGGTCGGGATCAAGATATCTTTTAATCCTAGCTGAAGCCAGCCCTAAAGTCCGTGTCTATTCTTTGTTTTGAAATTTGACATCTTCGCACCAATTGCTGTCTTCGCCTTCATCCTCTATTACTTGTCAGACGAGCATTTTTCAATGATCATGAGAATTCTCTAGCTAATGTTAACCACTAGAATCAAGCTTGATTCATATTTTGGCACCATATACTAGCATATATGAACCAGTGGGTGCTTTCGATAGTATCAAAAATAAAGAGCTTTATCCTTGTTGAATCATTAGGTCATGGCTAGTGCATTCCTTTCCTAGTTTGAAAGTCAATACGGGTACCGCATGAAGCGCAAAAGAACCAATACAAAAATATGTTCCGCCCGTTACTCCGATAGTTCGAGAAACGATGGTCTGTTTTTCCAGAAGAAAAAAAATCGTTGCATTAGCAGGCCGAATCCTTGAAGGCAAGCTCATCCATTGAGTTATACACTGCCCTTACAAAGTAGCTAAATATTGTGGTCAAAATACAAAATGAACATTCGATTTTATTGAACTGGAATTCTGGTCATTTGAGCTAGATCTCATGTTGTTTCTCAATTGAGTAGTTCTTTTACTCTTCCATATCTAAATTTGTGACTCGTCTCTCGTCGATTCCTAGGCGATTCCAAAACCCAGTCCACTGCAAACCCCAATCTACTACAAAACCCAGTCTACTACAAACCTACTCCTTTTCCTCTCTTTCTCTCATCTATCATTTCGTCTATTCTATTTACATGCTCCGCGCCTCTACCATCTCTATGCCTCTATCATCTCTATGCCTCTATCATCTTTATGCCTCTACAGCCTTCAACTCTACGAACCCAGCAGGCACTGGGCTGAGTGTTCCATCCTGGTGCGACGCCTTGAAGAAAGAATAGTTCAACACCACATCCTCAATGTTCCGCATGGCCGAGTCCTTGGCAAAATCAGGGTCAATGAAGAAGAAAACTGGCATGTCGACCTCTTCGCCCGCAGCCAATCTCTGCTCCTCGAAACAAAAGCACTGGATCTTGTTGAAGTATGGGGCCACGTGGTCGGGGCTCACGGAGTAGGTGGCCATGCCCACAATGTCTTCCTTGGACATATTCTTGGCTCTGTAAAAGACCAAGGCAGTTTCTCCTGGAACAATGTATACCTCCTTTTGGAGCGGCTTGAATTTCCAGGGAAGAATGCCCGACGCCTGGCACGAGAACGTGATCTTGATCCGCTTGTTTGTCTCCACGGGAATCACCTTATCGGGCGTGAAAAGCCGCGTGTCGGTGATAGGAGTGCCTCCCCAGCCTGTTCTCTTACAGAGGTACCGATAAAATGGCACTGCGACACATGAGAGCCCGGCGAAAAACATAATCACGGACCCCGAGTAGTAGGCGGCACTTCGGTTACGATATTTCATCTTTTCCAGCTGCTCCTGGTGTACTCTATGGAGGTTTTCTTGCACCAGTCTTTTGGGCTGAGACGCCTGCCGAAGTCTGCCGCCAGTACTGAAGTTTTTCGTGTTTCTGAATCCCACAGTAAATCTCAGCAGAAGGCTTTTTTTTAGTATTAGACTACTGATTTTGGAATACATGGTTTTTATGTGTAGGGTATTAAGTTTAGGGGACTCAGGCTGATGTGGAAATTGTTCAAGAGGCTATTCTGGGTCCGAGATCTGACGAGCGTAGATCTGAGCATGGGCCGTCTGATGCTTGTAGAGCACTCAGCAGTGAGCACTGCGACATTGTGACTTGAGAGGTACAGATGATCATTTCGATATTGAAAAGAGCGCGCACTTGATATCACGACAGTGTTGAGCCAGGCCCAAAAGTCTTTATACTGTCAAGGCTGGTTCTAGGACATTCATTGCCAGCGACATGCAAGTAGATGAAAAAAAATTGTGCTTTTCTTCTAGGTTGCCAAACTTAAATCTGGGTTTTGTTCCCTGTTGTCGTTTCATAGCATATCTGTAGTTTTGAGTTTGAGCAGCTTTACTTGCCAGGTTTCGGTACCAATCAGACAGGACACTTATTCTTGAACAAATACGTTCACTGGCAACTGCGATAGACAGAGTCACATGACCAAGCAAGAAAACTTCAATCTTCGGATCCCAAACCGCAAACAGCCCTCTTACCGCTCTAGCCAATCAACTCTTGGAGCTTCTCGTTGGTGTACTGGTCGTTCAACGACATCATGCCACTGAACACCTCGTCGCTCGTGTTTCTCCTCACTTCCAAGACCTTCTCCCTCACAAACGACAGAAGATTGACGGTATACACCGGGTCTTTGCCCTCTAGTAATCTCAGATATCTGATTTTCTCGCCGTGGGGTAAGATATCCGCATCTAGGTACGAGTAGTCGTCCACCTCAGTGTAGATGTAGTCGCCCTCGTAAGCCTGGCTGTTTCCAGACACGTCCTCCAGGACCTCTTCTAGATACAAAAAGCACTTGCGGAGAACCTCTCCTAGGTCTTTGCCGAAGTCGCTAGTATCTTGCGGGGCGGCAAACGCAAGAAGCGATATAAGTGCCAAGAGATTGACTTTTTTGTTGCGTGGGTTCCCGTTGTTTTTATAGTACGAGACCCAGGTCCGGAGAAGCCGCGTGACATCCAAGGAAAGGTGGCTGCAGACCTGGAAAAAGCCTGTCGGAGACTTCCATGCAAACCGAGATACTACCAGCAAGATCTTATTGGCAAGCACAATGCTGTGGTTCTCGTCAAGCACATAATCAAGCATGCCGTTCATCAAGCCGCTGCTAATCAAGCCGTTCATGAACCCTTCGTCCTCGCTTTGCAGAAGGAGCAAGATATCCATCATCGATATAAACGCGTCGAACGCATCGTCCCGCATCGTGGAAATGTATCCTGAAAGCACGCGGAAAATCTCGACGCCGTACTCCGAATTGTACACTTTCGGGGCCAAAAGCGCATAAGATCTGGCTATCGATAGGATAGTGGTCAAGATCTCGGTCGACTCAATGAGCGCCGGGTGGATGAGCTGGAAAAAGCCCACCAATTCAGGCCCTAGCTCTGAGTCTGCAGGGAAATACTGGAGGATCGCCAGCCACAAGTCGTAGCCGTCTTCCGAAAGAAGGTAGAAGTACTCTGATGAATGGGTGCAGCAGCTTTTGATCAACGGGATGGTGATGAAGTGGGTTTCTGTGGAGTTCTGGTTCAATGCAATCACCAAGTTTTTGAGCACCCGGAGCAACGACGTCTTGAGAATCGACTCCTCGTTTCCCTCGGAGCTTGAGGTCTCCCAGTACCCGGGGACAATCTGCAAGATGCTGATGAGCGTTTCTTGGTCGATCAAGGGGTTGCACCGCTCCAACAACGCCGCTAGCGTGTCCAAAATATAGAGTTTTGACTCTGTGAAGGAGAGATTCTGCAACATTGCAATCAAGCGAGCGGCAAAATCCTTGAGAAACGGCTGGAAATCCTGCTTGACAAAGTCCCAGTCGTTGATCACGGTTCTGAGGCTCTGCGCCGCAGTTAGCTTGACAACTTTATCGTTCGCCTTACTTGTCGGGTCCATGAAACTGAGCAAGAGCTTGTAGATCTCCACGCGGCTCTCCCTGGAACAGTCCACCACCACCCACGTGCTGATTATAAGGCTTATTCTGCGCTTGATGATCTTATTTTCTGCGTGATCATCGCGCAAGCCCTCGGGAATGAATACTTGAGTGAGTAACTGGTCAAAATTGACCTTGTCGGCGATCGAGTCGGCCGATAGCTGGAACGTGCAGAACGTGGAGTCTTTGGTCAAGATGCTCTCCAAGGACTCGTTATTTGTCAACCCGTTCAGTATTTTGTTCAAGATATAGCCCGAGAGGTCGTCTTTGAAGTACTTGATGAGGTCCTGGTAGAAGTTCTCCGCACAGGGCCTGACTTGGAACTCCCAGCTGGAGCTGAGCTCCTCGTTTGTCCATTCCTCGGGCTCGAGGAGCCACGATTCCAAATCTGCGGGTTTGAGGCGCAAGTACCAGTTGATGATCAAGTCACAAAGCTCGATGATGACTTGTGGCGTGAAAAGCTGGGACTTCAAGAGTGAAATTGCATGGTTCACTTCCTCCTTATCGTTCCGTTGCTTGAGTGTGACTGCACCCTGCTTGTACACGTAGGCGACCATTTTCTTAAGGATCAAGAAGCCTTTGAGCGCCAACGCGGCCCAAAACTCGTTTTCCTCTGAGCTTGCGTAGATTGCCTCTGCCTTGTTTTGAAGCAACGACATGAATGTCGTGATGACTTCCTGCGCACACGGCATGAGGATGAAGCCTGTCGGGTTGCTATTGATAAGGTTCAAGTAAAGTTTGCTGTACAGTTTGACGAATTTCTCTAGGAGATCTGAGGAGTACTTCTCGTGCTCCATGACCAAGCCTTGCAAATGGCCTATAGAGATCTTGAGAAACTCGGCAATGTCCTGGTTTTTGTGCGGCTGCTCAAAGCCCTCGGGAATCACGCGCCGGAGGTTTTTCAAGCACATGTAGCAGATCTCCATCACGGTCAAGTCCAGCGAAGACGTCCACATGTGGAAAAGCTTCAAGTACAGCTTCACCAACACGGGCAAGATGAGCGGGGCCTTGCTCTGGAACGCGTGGCGAGCTCGGCCAATACGCACCATGGCCACGGCCTTCACCACCTGGTTCAAAACCACCAAAAGGTTGTTTGCAGCGACCAAATTGTTCTTTACAAAAACATACGACTCGAGGCTCTTGCTCACGTGGTCAAACAAGTCGGGCCACTCTGCGGGGAAGTCAAAACGCACGATCCGGGCCACGGCGTGTGCGTTCTGGATGGCCAACTGGCTGTTTTTCTCGTCCAAAAGATCGAATACTCGGAGCCGGATCTGCGCCTTCTCCTCCTTGCTGATGGCATTGGTCCGCGACGTGCGCCAGTACTTCTCCACGCCGTTTTTGAAGCAGATTATCGCTATCCATCTGATCCGGAGCGGCAATTCCGTCTTGAGATAGATCTCCTGCAAGAAATAGTGGAACCCACGCTCGACTTCCCAGTTTTTGAGCTGCTGCTCGGCCTGCTGCTGCACGTCGCCCCTATCGGCCAGCTCCACGAGATTGAGCACTTCCAAAAGCGTGTCTAGCGATAGTTGCATTGTTTCTATATCAGCAAAATAGAATTGGGAGGGTTGGGTGGGAGAACTGGTGGAGTGAAAGTGTCTAAGGTTCACCTTTCCAGATCATCGTGCGGGCTCTCTATGGCCCAGGCCTGCATGGTGGCGTGACGATGTAAGGAATAGGCGATGGGCAAATAAGGTCAGTATAGTGTTTATGTGGGCAGTGTCAATTTTGGGGAGCGCAAACTATTAAGTGGATATTATACTCTCGATGGAAAGTGTTCAAAGTTTTGAATTCATTTTCTGGGTGATGTGAATCAAATTGTATGGGTGGTGAATTTATTGTAGCGAAGATTGAATGCCAAGAGGTCGCATTCGCATTTTACTAGAATGGGGTGGATTGGCAGAATTGGGCCATTATCAAATAAAATTCATTTTGAGATGTTTGTATTTTTGGCAATCTCTTGAATCTATTGAGGTAGAATTCTGCTGACTTGTCACGTTGCTTCTATTCATTATAAGTTGTAGTCAATTAGTCTGACTTATTGGTTGCCGCAAAAAGCCTAGTAGTGTATGGCAATAAACGCTTAGAAGCTACCTCCAAAATATTGATGGGATCTCGTCGAGCAAATCAAGTTTGTTTCCAATTGTGACTCTTAGATTTCTTTCTTCTTTCAATTTGCAGGGTATTATAAAGTGGACCATATTGGGGAATATATTGCCAAGGACGCGAAAGTAGAGGCTATCCTAGACACTATCAGGTTTGAGCCCGACTGAGCTGTGACATTTGGGGTCAGCAATCTCAAGCACTGAGGAATTGTTCATTTTCGGGCCAAATTCGTTTTTATATATATTTTCAGATATTTTATGCAATGATTTAAAGTTTTATTGATGCAGACTGATGTCAGTCCATCTGGCTTCGAGTGGCATTTGCCTGCTGAGATATATTACGTAGGACCTCTTTGACAAAGACACGAGTTAATCGACTTGCATTGGGAAATGATAAATCCTTGGTCTCCGGGTCCGATCACGCGAACAGGTTTTATAAAGTCGAAAGTTTAGAAAAATGGTCAAAAAATAATTCATCCTGGCATTTAAAATAACGACCATAGTTGGATGTGTTTAGTGTACTTCGATAGATGCCCGAAACCAGTGAGATACACTATGTCAAGCTTTCTATTTCTTTTGTTTCCGTCATTTGCGTTTCTTGCCAAGTAGATTTAACTCTTAATAGTCCATGTTCTATTCTTGAGCTCTTTTGTTAAGGCCTGTCTTTTCGTCAACACGAAGGGTCTTTTATTTGTTCTCAGCAGACAATTAGAAAATGGTTCTGGCCCATAACTGAGTCGAGAAGATAGCCCTCAGAGCGTTCCGACATTCACAATTCATAATCTGTCTTTTTATTTGGGCCATTCTATTATTTCCCGGTCACATTTTTTATTTGGGCCATTCTATTATTTCCTGGTCAATATTCAAGTGCTCTATTTCCTTGGTTCCTCTATCATAGGCCCTACTCAACGGTCCTCGTGAGCATTGACCCAACAAACCACTCACCATCGCCTCGTTTCGTCGCCTTCTTTCCAGTCCCTTTCTGTGTAACCCAACTCCTTTTTCACTCTGAGCACTACGTCTGAGTCGCCTATGTTCTTACCAACGTTGTCACTGATCTTAATCGACGGGTTGCCCGCTGCCGAGGCCAATTTGATCACAATATTGAGAGGTGGTGACTTTTTCTCGCCGGGGCTCGTGCTCTTGAAATCGTTAGTGAAGAACGTGCCGATTCCAAAGATCACTTTGAGGCCGTCTTCCTCGGCGCATTTCTTGTACTGGACACACTTCTCGACGTTCAACGAGTCCGAAAAACATATCGTTTTTGTGTTTGGCGCGTATCCCAATTTCGCAAAGTGGGCAGCGATCTTGTGGCAATACTCCTCCGGGTCGCCCGAGTCCTGTCTGACCCCCGTGTAATAGTCAGTGTATGGCTTATTGAACACCCGAAGGTATGCGTCTGTGCCAAACGTATCTGTGAGAGCCAAGCCGCAGTATTTTGGTCCAAACGTCTGGAGCCAATAGTCCATGGCCACGCGGTTTGCATTTGTGTAATCCTGAGTGATTGACGCCACGCCCATGAACCATTCATGCGCCACGGTTCCGATCGGCATGACGCCGTGTTTGCGTGCAAGTGCCACGTTCGAAGTCCCGAGGAAAAGTTTGGCCTTTTCCGGGCCGAGAGTGTTGGCAGATTTGACTATTGAGCCCACCACAATATCCTGGGTCTTTCCCAGTCTTCTCCTACGCGTGCCAAACTCACTAAAGGCACAGTTTTTTTCGAGAAGAAGGCGCGTTTTCTCCGCCGCAAGCTCGTCCTGGCCGTTGTAGTTCCACTCGGTATCCACAAACTTAAAGTATGCCTCTGAAACAAGCGACAAGACGTGAATTTCGTATGGGATTGTCTCGTACCACGTCCCGATGATCTCCAAATAGAAACTCTCCAAGTTCTCAGTATCGTTGAAGTACTTCACCTGACTTTCGGGGTCCAAATGGAATCCCAGTAACGAGTCCAAGTACTCCAGTGGAAGCATTGGGACTGTTTCTCTGAGATACGAGATTTCGTCATGGCTGAAGCGCAAATTGCCCAAAAGCGAGATCTGGGTTTTCAACCACGCAATAGCCGCCAGGTTCAAGCTCATTTGCCGCGTTCTATTCTTGTACTGATACGACACAGGCACATCTTTGAAGTGCTGGAACACAGCGGCCTGCATCGAGACTTTGTACAAGTCCGTGTCTAGAAAAGAGACAATAGCCTGTTCCTGACTCATTTTATAGTAAGTCTGATTGATTTTCTCACTTTCTTTAGCCTCAATGGCGTCTATAATGTGTGTGGAGAAAATCTAATCGAGGCCCCAGAAGGTGCGTTGATAAGACTCAGACTCAGACTCAGACTCATGCGATCTCGCGTATCTCCATGAGTCAAGCACGACCCGGAGTGAGTGAACATTGATAATGGTCTGATTTATTGTCATGGCAATAATTTTCTGCTACTTGTATTTAGAGCTAGACTAGTTTTTTTTCTCTCACTTGTACATTTTGATTTTGTCGAGAGATCAAAATTGGCTATCTTGAATACGGCAAAAAGGACTATAACTTGGGCTTGACATTGCGGCTTCTGTACTGCGGCTTCTACACTGCGGCTTCTAAATAATCACATGCAATGGAAACAAAAGATCATTTTCTAGAGCCATTCTGTTCTTCATTGTACGAATAGGATTTGAATATTTCAAGTAATCCTAGAATAATGGGCTAATTGAATTGTTGGGTCAAATATTTTTAACCACAATTGCCGAGCAGGCTGTTTAAGTGGCCAAAATGCGTCTCGTATCTTGCCATTCAAGTTTGCACGTGCCAAGTGCCTGGCTCGGCTCGCATTATCTCCCGCAAAACTGAAATGAGTCCGGGGCTTCCCAGAAAGGTCATTTGACTTCAAAAATTTCAAAAGCGGCGTTAATAGAGCGCAAGACATTTCTTCTTAGATGGGATTATTATGTGCAAAAAGATTTGACTCCGGCGTGATTCGAACACGCGCATCTTACGATAACAGAACTTGAGTCTGCCGCCTTAGACCGCTCGGCCACAGAGCCTTTTGATGACAAAAAACATGTTTGCTTTTATATCATAAGCTAGCTAATTGTTAATGCTTAGCATATGCTGTTCTTTTCTCGATTATTGTTGGTACTATAAAGCCAAAGAAGTTAGGTTCGCATTATTTAAATACACATTGATGACCCTAGGTACGATTCTTGGGAGCTGGTTAAAGGTTTTTATATGATTACGTTATAGTTTTAGTCATTTAATCAGATGAATCAGGCAAAAAGAAAAATTAGAAGTGAAAAGAAGTAGATCATTGTGATTCTCCAGTATTACTCTCTATATTGGAAAAATTTTGATTTATTACCTACTCATGGAACAGGATCTTGTAACTCTTACTAAAAACCTTCAATTTTTGATGTGGCTAGGGCGTGATCTTATTCATTGTATTTAATAGAACTAGCTCTCAGATAATTTAATCTCATTCAGCAATCTCCTATTATCTCTTTTTACCTCTGCACAATTCAAATTCATTTGGATTATAGTTTAAAACCCTTTCCCATGTGTTCCCTATACACAGCTGCTTCGAATTCCTCAAAGCCTTCCACGCAGCTGCTGTCCATGTAAGGCATGATCTGACAGCCCCAAAAGCCAGCACATCCGTTCTGGATATCGATCCAGAAGTACAAATTTGCAAGTCCGGCCCAGTATAATGCACCTTTGGGTCTGCCTGTCTCTAAGCGTTGCCCACTATACCCACAACCTATCAAACTATAGCCATTGCTGGGGTCCGAGAAAGGAATGGGAAAACTTGTGGCCAAATTTGGAGGGAGGTGGTCTTTCACAGCATACTCCACGGTTTTCCTTTCCAATATGCGTGCACCGGTATCAGGACTTAGACCAAAGTTGAGCCAAACTCTCATGAATTTGAGATAGTCGCCCACTGTTCCGAAGCATCCCTGGCCACCCATATCGATGTCCGAAATGAGCGGTACGGGGAGTTTTTTCTTAAAAAGCTTTAGCTCGTCCTCTGTTTTATCGTGCAACTTCACTAATGTAGACGGATCACGGACTTCGAAAGTACAGTTGTTCATCCCGGCCTTTGCAAACACATTTTCTGCCAAAAACTCCGAAAGCCTCTTTCCTGAAACAGCTTGCACTATAAGACCTAGCCAATCAAAACTGTGGCCATACACCCAGTCAGAACCCGGCTCAAACACAAGAGGCATATTTGAAGGACTAAACAATTTGAGCAGAGGAGCGAAGAGCCGTTTTTTGGACATGATCTTGAAGTAGTCGCTGTTTGTGATCAAGTAGGCGAAACCGGACGTATGAAGGAGGAGGTGCCTAATAGTGACATCGGTTTTTGGTTTTCTCGGTGGCGCTTTCAATTCCCCCGTGTCTATGTCCACTTGGTCTCTGTCAATAATCCCGAACTTCCCGAGAACTGGGAGATACCTTTTAGCTGGTACGTCCAAATCCACCCGTCCACGCTCCCACAATATGAGTATGGCCATTGCAGTCATTGACTTTGTACAACTGAAAAAACAGAGCATGTCATTTTCATTGACGGCTTCTTTTGTTTCTATATTTTTGACTCCCTGGGCGGTAAGAAACCTGGACTCTTTTGCGTTTGTATATCCAGCAATGACCGCGTTTATTTCGGGGGGATCTGAGCCATCTCTGGGTGTCACATATTTGGCACATATATCTTTGAGTGGCAGCATGATTGATACTCCAAGGCCAATGAGTTTATCTGAATGGCGTCTCTGTTTTATGGGCACACGAATCTTATTTAAAATGTAATCTTTCTGGATGTCTTTTCTGCAAAATAGATCCTGAAATATTCTCGAAAACACGTGTTTTCTTCTTGAAACGACCTCTTTTGCAATAAAGTTGTTGGTGGAAGCTGATGAAAGAGCTTTCAACTACTTTCCCTGTATTGGCTACTTATGTTGACCTGAATGTTCGTGTCTTGATTCTTTGCGGTGACTTCTACCTTATTAAGTAAGAGCTCCAAATTATTTTTATAAGGGCCCTAACGAGAATTTTGACCCAGATGCTTCTGTTAATTTTGCTGAGTCACTAGTTCGGCTCTGAAATTAGATGGTAGATATACATTTTTCCACGCGGCCCAATTACGAGTTGCACATGCCGTACTGTGGGGAAATCTCGTATAAAGCCGAGGTGCCGATGAGAAGAAAAGAAAGCAGGTAGGTTCGCGCATTGTTCTCCACATAAAGATGAGGCTCGTTGTATCATACTCAATTTTGAATTTTGAAGGGAATCCCTGGAAGCCTGAAAATATTCTTTATTTTTAGATTTATGTTCGAATAAATTTGTGAAACACATGTGATTTTTTTGGGCTCATGAGGTTTTCGGCCTATATTCGAGCCATAATCGATTGCAAATTCACCACGCTCTCGTAGCATCACAGTCCGCTTACATCGAAATCGCTAGTGATTAAAGCATAAGAATAACAGCTCTCGAATAAAGAGAGAAACTTGCCTAAAAAAATAAAAAAACAAAATTTCGAGCACTTCGCAAAGGCTTTGTTCTCTGTAATTTTCTCTGTCTTCTGTGTCCAGGGCTACTCTCAAAAAGTCGTGAGGATATGTGAGAGTCGTGCCTGAAGTATCCCCTAGATTTAGCTACAAGCGAGAATTAGGCCATGAATCACATAAACATTGCAGCACTGTAGTATATCGCAAAATTTAGAGAAGTGATTTCTCAAACTGCAGCACACGTGCATAACAATTCAGGGCAACCTCAAGTTATACACCACTCCCTATTTTACTCCGAGTTTTGCCTTTTTTTTTTTTTTTCGTTCGTTTTCAGTTGACTCTCCGATTGTAAATCCATGGCACCAAATATTTATTTCAATTTGAGATCAGAAGCCGCTCAAAGACTTATAAGTTCCTCATATACGGCTGTCTCGAACTCCTGGAAACTCTCGACACAGCTCTTTTCCATATAGGGCATGATCTGACTGGCCCAGAATCCGGCGATGCCATTTTCGAAATCAAGCCAAAAATACAAGTTAGCGAGTCCGACCCAGAACAACGAGCCGGTGGGCCTTCCTGTGTTCAAAGCTTTGGCATTGATTGCGCATCCGATCAAGCTAAAACCATCGCTAATATCTGCCGAAGGGGTCGGGAAATCGATCACTAGATCTGGTGGAAGGTGGTTTTTCATGGCGCACTCCACGGTTTCTTGAGACAAAATTCGATTCCCCGTATCGGGGCTGACGCCGTAATTGAGCCAGATTCTCAAGAACTTCAAGTAGTCTTCTGCAGTTCCAAAGCAGCCGTGGCCACCCATATCCACTTCTGAAGTCAAGGGAATTGGAAGAGGCGCTTTAAACAACCGCAATTCATTTCCTGTTTTTTCGTGCAACAGCACCATTTGTGACGGATCGTTCATCTGAAATGTACAACTTGTCATTCCTGCCTTCAGAAACACCTTCTCTTGTAAGAATTCAGACAAGTTTTGCCCCGATACAGATTCAACAATGAGACCAAGCCAGTCAAAATTAAGCCCGTACTTCCACTTTGTTCCTGGCTCGAATAATAGAGGGATGTATAACGGGTTAAAGAGCTCTCTCAGCGGCTTGAAAAGCTTATGTTTTGTCAGAATCGCCTGGTAGCTGTCATCTGTAATAGTATAGGCAAACCCAGCCGTGTGGAGCAATAAATGTCTAATGGTTACGTTGGTTTGTGGCTTAGTGGGTGGATTCTTCAAATCACCCGTTTCCAAGTCAACCTGGTCTTTTCCTATTATCCCAAAGGAGCCGAGAATGGGCATGTAAGTTTTTGCAGGAGCATCCAAATCGATTTTTCCCGTGTCCCACAAGATCAAAATAGCCATTGCAGTCATGGATTTGGTCAAGCTGTAGTATCCCAACATACTATCTTGAAACACACTATCCATTGTCTCGATATTTTTCACGCCTTCAGCAGTGAGGAATTGAGTGCTCTTCTTGTTTGTATAGCCAGCAATGACAGCGTTCAACTCTGGAACTACCAGAGCATTGCTGGAATAAACATACCTCGAGCAGATCTGTTGAAGTTTCAGCATTACCTAGTGTCGTAGAGGCTGGAATTTATTATCTACCTAAATTATAGGGGCGTATTTGAAAAGACAGACACAAGGACGATCGAGAGGAGACTCCAGATTATATAGTTTCTTCAAAGATGTTTTCAAAACTAGCAGCTCGCTTATAGTTGTAGAAAGCGAGCCCCGGATTGCCGCAAAGAAATTGAAGAGCAAATTTACGCTCCGCTAAAATTGCCTAATTAGCCGAAAATCGTTCGGAATTATGGGGATCTACACCACTTTCACAGAGATCTTTTCCGTCGTCTTACTTATTGTTTTGTTCTCGTCTTTTGTCTTTTTTGTCCTCTTCAAAGTGAGCTATATTTTCATTCAAGCTCCATGCTAAGAAGCCAGGTACCCTTTTCGAAGAATGACCGACTATCATCGACTAGCTCAAGCGCTCTGTATGCTTCAAGACTATTGGTTTCAATTTTGAAGATGAGACCTTAGCAAAAAGAAGAAAAAGTCGGAGATCCCTCTGGCCTTTCAAAAAATCGAATACTGATTAATTCAGGAATTCAGCACCTCATTGACTGTGCATAGTGAGACCATTGTTTCTTCTCAGCGAAATCCAATGGTTGCGAGCGTGTACCAACTTGGGCTTCTGCGACATTTACGGCAAATCGCAATTTCGATAAATGGTATTCGAGCAGTCCAGCCACGAAAAAAATTAACTCGGGCTATTTTGAATATAAAAGCATTTATTCACTGAATCAGTATCTCAAAGGTAAATGGTAAAAGGGCTTTGGTTCAATTTTAGAATTTTCCTGGTAAAAATAAAGTTTAATTACTAAAGTTGGGCGCAAGCATTTGTTTGTTTTTAAATTTCTGGTTGGGGCTTTTTTCAATTTACAATACTTGAGTGGTATGCTCCTTAAACGTTCGAAGTGACTAAAAAAAGTCAATTTCACGATTCCAAGTTTTAAGAATGATGAGTGAGAAAGATGAGTTTCAATTCTAGTCGACAATGCACTGAATTGGAACTTTTTGTTAAAACCCTGGAAAGAAAGCTTGGGCAAGATCTGTGCATTTATCCGCGGCATATTATATGATGTTCCTCTATAAAAAAATAAAAAAATTGCGCTTGCACCCTGATCCCCGGGTTTAGGTACGAAACAACCTACTGTGGTTCTTCCAATATACCGGCCTTTTGTTAAAATAATTTTCCATGGCACTGAAGAATTTCAGTGTCGAAGTCAAATTGAGTACCACGGCCTTCATTCTAACATCGAACTCTATTCTAAATTATCGATATATGCAATCTACTTAGTGCTCCAAGATACGCAAGTTGCCCGTGACAACAACGTTTTCCAAAACAGCCCCATTTGGAATATCAATGGACTCGTTGTCGTTGACAACTATGATGACTGTGCCCTTCAAAGTCACGTCTCTACCCAACTTCACATTTCCGGTGATGGTGAGATGGTCCAACTCCAAAATCTTAGGCATGTGTGGAAGTCTCTTCTGGAAGTCATTGACCTTCTTGAAGTGAGAGCCCAACTTGATCAATGGGTTGGGGAACCCGTCTCTTGTAGGATCCAATTTCAACGCACCATGCTCGAGGAAAAACAAGTCGGATTTGACCAAAAGCAAGTCCGAACAGGTCTTGACAGGCAAGAACCTGGATCTAGGCACGACAACACCATGAGCGCCCTCGAAATGTCTGATGGCAGCACCGACAGCAGTCTCCAATTGCAAGACATTGATGTCAGAAGAGCCTTTCGAGATAGTTTTGTAGTTAGGGATAATCTCCGACTCAATGCTGTTATTCTCGACCAATCTCTTGACTGCTTTCAAGTTGATCCACAAGTTATTAGTGTTGAAGTATTTAAACTTCTTGATGCTCTTGAACTCCTCGACATGCTCCTTTGGAACTTGAGCAATTTCCAACAATCTGACTTGTCCATCGTAGTTGATCAAAGTACCACCCTTGACGTCTGCTCTCGTCTTGTCGGTCAACTCCATGAGGTACTCGGCGCCAGTCTCAATCATGTGATTCAAAACGTTCGTGTCGACGGTAGCACCCAAGTTGTCTCCGTTGGATACAAACAAGATCTCTCTGCCCTGCGCCAAAAGGGCGTCCAACTCACCAGAGGACACCAAACTCTCGAACAAGTCACCGTGTCCTGGTGGGTACCAAGTCTCCAAGTCATCATCGAAAGACTCTGGGACAGGCAACAAGGAGTCTTTGTAAATTCTGGGAAAACGCGACTGGTTGAATGTGCGCACACGGATTCTGTGGCCGGAGTACTTCTTGATGATCTTAGCAGTGTCTGCATCAGTGTTGAAGGAGTTCATCAACAAGAGTGGAACGTCGGTATCGTACTTTCTGTTCAAGTGCTCGATCTGTCTGACAGACAAGTCCAAGAACGTGTTTCCGTCTCTGACCTCAATGACGGATTTAGGTCCCACACAGCCCATGGAGGTACCCAAACCACCGTTCAATTTCAACACAGCCAACTTGGACAAGTTACTGGTTTCCTTCTCAGGAGCTTCAGGCAAGCCCGAGTATTGCACGACCTCGCTAGGGCTTGGGGACTTGATTTTGTCCCACTCCAAGGTGGATCCAGATGCCTTGTCGGCAACATACCTTCTGAACAACGCGAAGAAGGAG
This sequence comes from Metschnikowia kofuensis (nom. inval.), assembly GCA_030564885.1. NCBI lineage: Eukaryota > Fungi > Ascomycota > Pichiomycetes > Serinales > Metschnikowiaceae > Metschnikowia > Metschnikowia kofuensis (nom. inval.). Next base: position 16,200 of record JAJLZY010000134.1, read on the forward strand.
TCCATCTCGTTTTCAAAACGGTTCTGCTCGTCCTTGTTGGCCACGGTATCGGCCAAGTTGTTCAAGGCATTCCGCATCAGCGACGCAGCCATGGTGGTGGCAGTGTTGTCGAAAGCCTTTGGGATGGTTAGTAAAGGAACGGGTGGGGCACGTGACTAGGAAAAGCAAGTAACTTCAGAAGGCCTTTGAAAAAAAGAGGGTCGGCGGCTAAGTCTCAAACACTTTCGAACATGATAAAGTTTGCCACTCTTGCTCCAAGTTCTTGTGATTTCTAGCAGATGAAAAACTCCACCAAATCAAAACACAAGCCTGATCGAACGTCTTTCAAGAAGACGCCTAAAAAAGATTCTGGCAAATAGAGTTCAAATTCTCGAGCACCAAACATAGGCCGTGTTGTTCTTTCATGCCTCTAATAGATTTATTTTCTTTATTCCGGGTGATTCATAAGGGTTCCTTTTTGTCACTATATCCAAATCTCACATACATAAGAAGACTGGGTCTTGGTGTGTTTCTTCATGTTGGATATGGAAAAAGAATGGGGCTCACAATTGAGAGGAGAGGCGGGCTTTATTTGTGAGGAACGCGAGTCGCGTTTTGGGTAGACACCCGTACACCACACACGCCCAACAGTGGGAGAAATACAGGGCGAAGAAAAAACGGAGCGTCGAAAAAAACTGGAACAAATTTGGCTATCGGCACGGGGGGCCTTGACGTGGAGCGGGGCTCCTTCAGATGTGGGGAAACTCACAAACAGAAGAAAAAAGAAGGAGAAAAAAATTAAGAGAATTTGAAAGAGAAATAATTAGAGGCCTTTTTTAAAGCGTCAGCCAATTTGCCCTTCTTTTAGGTTTTGGGATATGGCGGGCCGCCTAGAACTCCGGGCTCTGGCTTAAACGACAAGTGTTTTTTTATCTTCCCCTCGGCATTAATTCCTTCTTTCCAGATCTCAAAAAGTGCACCTTCCGAACGTGGGCTTCGTTCCGCAGATTGCGCGACACCGCCGGAACATTTTTCCACCACGCGAAACCCCAAAGAACAGTTTGTTTAGGCGCCACGTCTATACTAAACTTCCTTTCGCAGACTGCTCCGGCACACGTTGCCCAGGACATAAATAGTTGAGGTTTAACATAAAACAAAGAGGCGCCTCTTGCTATTGAATTTATGTGTTCTTACTTTTAAGTGGAGTGATACAAATGTGAAGACTCATTTTCGTAATGAGAAGGAAAGCAGTTGCTAGGTAAGTGAAATCCGATTGACAAGACCACGAAAAACAAAATAAAAGGGGATGAAGCGAATGTGGGCTGATAAAGTCCCCGTCTGTAAGGATCCGCCCAATTATGCATCTCCCGTGCCTAACGGAGATCACCACGTATTTTCGCGCTCTCCACAACCGTAATGGACGCACGGAACATTCTTTTGCTTGACATTTCGACACTTGAATCCGGTAGGAAAAAAAACGCTTCTTTTTTCTCTTGTCTCGGTGGCTCACCATTAAAATTTAGAGAGAATTGGGCTCTTTTCTGGACCGAGTCTTTTCAGTGTGTGCTTGACTTGTGTCTCACGTCAAGACCTTTTATCTGGGTTATCTCTTATAGCCTTGTAACATTGAGCTCCTTCCAACAATTTTTGAGGTGTGAGCGTAGTATAAGACTCTGGGAACGTGATCAGTAAAAAGATGGGCTTTTTTTCTTTTTTTTTTTTCTCGATTATTGTTTTCTATAAGTGAATAGTAATTTTTAAAGCCTCAGGATTGTTTCTTAACCTCAGGGGCGAAGTTTGCAAATTGTCACGATAGGTCGCCTGTATATGATTTCGCTCTCATCGGAATGATTGAGGTTTTACAAAATCCATCAAAGCAGCGTGCTCCTTGATTTCCTACTGATAGAGAAGACATAAGACTACGAGTCTCGATCCTATCTGAATGGTGTTCATAATTCGAGAATTTTGTCTCATCAACCGGTGGCACATCTCTGCGGTGGTTACTGATTCAGCACGGAAAAGCTAAATTCAGATTTAGTTCCGAATTTCTATATTATTCTGCCTTTTCAAAGGCCCAGCGAAAAAGAAAAGGATTATTTCATCAAAAAGATATATGATCTCCCTTGCGGGGAGTTGAACCCCGGTCTCGACGGTGAGAGCGTCGTGTGCTAGCCGTTACACCACAAGGGAAGCTGTTGAAAATGGAAGAGTGCACATTACTATTATTTTGTTTTTGATTTAATGTTGAGGAGCGCTTTGGACCCCTTCATTTCAATTTTAGCCCTTATTCTGGTCATTCAATTTATCAAAAACTCAATCAGGCTTTTCGCTGTCTTTGTCCGCGATGTCTGTCCGCGATGTCTGTCCGCGATCATATGAATCAGACAAAAAAAAAAAAAATGATGGCATACCGGCTTAGGCAAAAAACAAATGCCAACCAAAAACCTTTACAACCGCGGTTCGAGCCCCGCGATCAACAAATAAGATTTCTACGGATCCGAGGTGCTTTTTCTGTGGAACAGCGTGAAATACCTCCCGCCTAGGCGGAATCCGGAGTGTATTGCTAGGTTTTCTATTTGTATATATAGTTTTCGTCACTGGCTTGCCAGGGGCATCCTTCAATACACATGAATCAAAAAAAAAAAAAAAATGACTTCGATTATGCGCAGAAGAAATTTTGAAGGGAATCACGTCCTCTTTGGAAGATTTTGTGAGGGTGTGCTTGCGCCTTTCACCTGAGCCAAGGTTGCGATCTATTATAAATTTATTTTCTCTATAGTCTTAAGAGGTTTCTTCCAGAATAAAACTCAAAATGAGCCTCCCTAAAAATCAGAAACACAGAAGTGGCCTTCCTCGAAAGATATGTAATTACTTGATCTCACCAATATGAAACTTGGAACGATATCTTCAAGCTTTGCGTGTTCTTGTTTTCCTGCTCAACTCAAGGCTCCCATGCATCAAATAGCAAGCTGAAGTTAAGACCAAGGGAGATACGTCATTTCTTCCTCGCTGTAAGCTATACGATATAAATCTGCTACCCAACACATTCATGAACTGACTATAGTCTTGTGGGTCCATTGCCTTGATATTGCCCATGATTTGGAACAACAACTACTTTCACTCAGCACTGAAATCTAAATTAAGTTTCCCGCTTGCGATTTTTTCCTTTTCCACCAAGATTGCGATCGGAATGAGTTTTCTTCGATTCGTCAATCCAGACTTGGGGATACTTGCAAGAGGCGTATGACGCCAATTCCGGAGTGTCTTGCAGGTTTTCTTTGCGTAATTTTGGTCATCCATTCAGAACACACGCAAAAACAAAAAATAAAGAATAAAAAAGTCTGTAATTAGTGGTAATTCCATGACATATCACCAATCAATAAAGCTATCACATGCGTGCGTTTGCACAAACTTGAACTCGGGTCATTGAAGATGAAATTAACAAGAGGCACACTGTTTTCGTTTCTTTGCATGCCAAAAGTATTGTGGATACGGATGTAAATTTAGACTTTGCTGAGCAGCGATTATGATAATTCTATCCTCAACAATTGTAGTCATTCGAGTCATGTCTTGTTCCCACCCATATGTAAAAGTCGACTTTCGAGATTCAGAAATCTAGATCCATAGTAAACGCTTCCCTCAAAATGAGAATGACTAGTACAAAAACAAGAATGTTTTTTATGAAGTTCTGGACTTGCCACAAATATGGGTTTCTGTTTGCTTTTAGTCGACGCGTTTCGATCGTACCCTATGAGACGCGTCTTTTGCTTTCGATACGTTCGGCTAATGCACAAGACAAAAGCACGATTGCCACCTTTTATCCAAACAGGGGACGAATCATTTTCCATACTTCCATTTCGTCAACTGGATCGTTGTCTCATATTTTAATTGATTTCTACTTCCAAATCTCTCTGGTAGATAGGAAAGTGCTGGGCAGATAGTGAATTGAATGGTACACCTGGAAACTAAAGAGTGTTGATTCTTTTGCAACTAAGGCCTTTCCAAAGCTGAAGCTGTGTTTTCGAATTACTTCGAATCCTAGAAATACTAGAGTTCAATCGATGGCATATATAAATCCATCCCACGTAAGATCGTCTGAGATCCATTTTGTTGGACCCTGTATACCACTGCCAAAAATACCCCGATATAAGAAACCGAGACGCCCCAAAATCCTGTGTAGACCAGTCAGGCAGCGCGTTCTGCAGGAACAACTTCTCGGCAAGACGCGCACTTACGTCTGTCAACAAAACAAGCGAATGTTCAAGGTTCTCCAACTTTACAATTTGGACTTGAGTTTCTGCGGAGTGAAGAAATTTTCACTAGCTGCAAATCCAATTCTATACTAAATGACAGCTATTCTGTCTCACATTGGCGAGTCGCCCACTGGGGAAATGATGGAGATCGATAAGGAAGCACATAGCGAGACTCAAAGTGAGACAATAAATGTGCCTCAGAATGAATCAATCAACGAGACTCACAATGAATCAATTGATGTGACTCAAACTGGGGCAGTAAACGAGAATGAACATGAAGAAGTAAATGAGAATGAAAATGAAGAGTTAGACGAGAATGAAATTGAAGAAGTTAACGAGAATAAAAGTGAAGCAGAAATCGAGAATAATGATGCAGAAAACGCGACTAAAAACGAGACAGACAGTGAATCCCAAACTGCTGGTTCAGGCAACTTGGCAGTCTTAGATGGCCTAAAGTTCTCCTTAAATTTGGAGGGCGCCTCCCCCGCTTTCCCAGAAAAACGTATGGTGGAGGATTTGACAGTGGCAGAAGTACGAGACATGTTGGAGAAATACAGCGTTGAGCATTTCTACCGCCGCCAAGATATCTTGAAGACACACAAGAAAGTCGCCAACCCAAAAAGAATCCGTCTTTCTTCCGGTGGTCTGGATACCTACCGATGCCGCTATAGTGGGAAACCGTTGTCCTGGTCCTCGGCGGAAAACCAGGAAAACTGCACTCCATCGAATAAATGTTCTGCTAGACTCACACTCAACTTTCCTAGAGGCTACAAGCACACCTCAGAAAACGAGCTCAATGTCGCAGAGCACGGCGATAAAATGGTAAGAGTCTCGTGGTTCTGGAGCCACAACCACAAAATCACCAAAGAGGGCTTGATGGCAGCACCGTTGTCGAAAAAGGCAAGAAATGTGCTCAAGGTTGCAATCTTGGACTGTGGCATCACCTGGTCCCAGATTGCTCAGGTACAAGCGCAGGAGCTTGCGAAAGACCAGGCCCTGCTGACATGGGAATTGATGAGAGTCCAGAAGCGGCACGTGAGCTACATCTCGAACGAGATTCCGCTGAAAGAGTCCTACAAGTCGTTCACCCCTCTCGTCACAAGCCTCAAGGTGTTGGCCAAAATGATCAAGGCATCTGGCGGCTTTGCAGAGTACACCACGCTCTTTCGATCCATGGATGGAAAGACCACATTGAAAAACTTCACGACTCCAGAAAACACCGCCATATGGTCTTTTTGTTTCATGTCAGGATGGCAGCGAGACGTGTTGAAACTCAACCCACAAGTCTTGCATCTCGGCTCAACCCAAAGAATGTGCCTGGGGATCCTGAAACTTGAAGAAACACACTTACATTCAGTCTGCGTCAAGAGCCGGAAAACCGGTCAGCTAGTCCCTGCTGCTTTCATGATTAGCAATGCTGGGAAAGCCCCGGTGATAGCAGATTTTCTCCGAACAGTGAAGAAAATCACGGACTATAAACCCGTGCAAGCCATTTGTGATTGCGACGAGGCCGAGTCTGAGGCCTTGGAGGAGATATGGGGTCCTGATTTCCCTGTGATGTACTGCAGATCTCAAATAGACGAGGCCATGACTTACCTGCTTGATCTGGAGTTAAAAGATTGCACGAATAAGGAAGAAATCAAGCGCGAAATTCTAAAGGACTTTTACCAAGTCTTGGCCAGTGATACAAGGCAAAATGCCTCTCAGAACATGGCCTGGTTTAAGGAAAAGCACCAGGCGCACTCTAGCTTCGTCACTTATGTGGAAGAGCAATGGTTCACGAAGAAAGAATATCTCATTCAGGCTTATAATGAGAAATATGCCCCGGGCAATCACACTAACGACATAATGAAGACATTGCTTTCGCAGATAAGCAAGGAGCTCAAGTCGGAAGACCTCCGTGACCAGGGTCCAGACGCAGTTGCCTATCAACTCCACTCGGTGATAACCCAGTCATACATACAAAAGCGAGGATGAAAACTTCATAACGGGCCTCAAAACACGACTTTGCGACAAAACCGAGAGTTTGGCCTTACAAAAGGCGTTTGAGCTTTCTGATCAACAGGTTGAGGAAAAAGCGCGGTTCTTAGAAAACAACAGTGTTTGCGTTCGCTCCTTTACCGGTTCGAGTGAAGAATACTGTGTGGCTCTTGATCTTTTTGGCCACCCCTTGACATCATGCACATGCCGTGATTTCAGCAATTCCGGATCGATGTGCAAACACATATTTCTAGCAAAAAGATACTGTTCTCTTCGGTCCACTGCGAAGCAACGTATTCATCGAGAACCTCCAGCGGCTCAGATGCCGCCTTCTGTCTATCAAGCGGAGCCCTATGTCAACCAAGCAAATCCCTCATTCGATCAAACAAGGTTCTTTGTTAGTCAAACGGAATCTTTTGAGAGTCGAAATGAGCAGCACGACTTTCCAACAGATACAAACACTACGCGATCGGCCAGAGGCCCCGACTCAATACCCATCGAAGTCTCGGCCGATGGAGAGTCGTGTGCTGAGGAAGAGTATGAAGATAATACATCTCAATGTTCGCCAGAGCCAGAGGCCGGAAATGATGTCACCTTCGAGTCCTTGCCAAATGTGTCCACAATGACCGCGGACACAAGCTTGGAAAATGAAAATGGGACAGACCCTACGTCAAATGAGTCTCTATCTGATAACGCCGGAGAAAGGAAGAAAAGGAAATATACGGAAAACAAGCACGCTTGGGACAATCTGAGGACTTGGAAAGTTTCTAGACCCGGTGCTCAGGTCCCCTCTCAGCAGATTTCCACACAAGGCTTTTCTCAGCAGTGTCATCCTCAAAACATTCATCCCCAGAATGGTCCTCAAAGTGTTCCTCAAAATGGTCCTCAAAATGGTCCTCAAAATGGTCCTCAAAATGGTCCTCAAAATGGTCCTCAGAATGTTCCTCAAAATATCTTCCACAACAATTTCCAAAGTCTTCCTCAAAATTTTTACCAAAACATTCCCCCGCAGCCAATTCCTTATGTTGCCCCTCAGCCATACAATACTCAAAGTTATTTTCCCCAGCCTGCTAATCCCCAGACTATTCCTACCCAAACCATCTATTCTCTGAATAATGCTTCTCATTTAAACTGCGCCCAGTGTATTTCTACCCAGAACAAACCTTCGATGACTTTCCCTGCTCAAAATGTTCCCTCATGCCAAACTCCTTACCAGAAAAATTCGCAACATGTATACCCTCCCCAGCCAGTCCCAGCTCCCCTGACTCAGTTACCTCAGAGTGCACTGACAACTGGAAAAGAGTTCACAAACTCTCTTTCCAAGATGCAAGAACGGGTTAATAAGTGTTTAACAGCCTTGATCAACTGCAACAAAGGCTTGGAGACCCCTGAAAAACAAAACAAATTTTGTGAGTTGCTCAAGTTTCTGACAAATAGCATCATTCGAGAGATGAAGACAGATCCCCGGCAAGAAAATTGGTGATTTGCTTAGCACGGTTTGTTTATAATTTCGAATTGAGGCGTCGATACATTCGTGTCAATTAATGTAAATCTAGCAAGATAAATATTGGTGACATAACATAGAGTGCAGCTGTATGAGAGACAAATTTGTAATATGCTGTGACATATCTTTGTATGAGCAGAAATTTTTTGCTACTGGCAGTCGGCTTAGAAACCTACCTCTACATGTATGTATAATGATTGTAGCACGTATTATACAGCCTTTCTCGTGCCTTTTGAACTCAATTGCTTTCTGTTGGAAATTGGCGCATTTCAGTTGATCGAACTCGATTAAAGGCCACGCTCGATAAATACTTCCTCTACTCTCTCAATAAAGTATGTAACAGTTCATTTTGTATTCCCTATTTCACAGAATATAGCATAAAGTCTCTTGGTCAGCTGGCACCAAGAAAATTTCGGAAGATAGCGCTACAAAGAATGTCAACAGAGTTCAATATTTAAGCCACAGATTGCCTGCGCAACTATGCCTCAACGTTGATATATTCTCACCATTGAGTGATCTGCTAACTTTATTAGAGCAAATTTGTGAACAAATTCTTCTTTCGCTATTATTTTTGCCCATTTCTTTTTTTTTTTTTTTTTTTTTTTTTTTTTGTTTTAGGTGCTTTCCAGAACTACTGATCTGATGTAAAAGAATCA
>JAJLZY010000135.1:0-33324 GCA_030564885.1 Metschnikowia kofuensis (nom. inval.)
TTTTTTTTTTTTTTGTTTTGAGGTCTGCTCACCAGCGTCGTCATCAGACAGCTTTTCCTCAAGTAGCAACATAACATTCCTCAGGAATTTAGTATAAATCCTGAAAGAACGCCAGGAATTCTAGCCTGGTCATTACTACTATCATACAACTTCAATTTAAAAGATGAAGACTATCAATAATCTTGACCCGAATACGCTATCGGCGGAAGATTCGATCAAGCTCCACGAGGTGGCTAAGCTAGTTTACAAAGCAAGAAAAACAACAATGTTGACTGGTGCCGGAATATCATGCAATGCCGGAATTCCCGACTTCCGCTCCGACGACGGTTTATACAACATTGTGAAGGCCAAATATTCCACGAGCTTCATCAAAGGCCAGGATTTGTTTGACATTTCACTCTTCAGAAGCAACGAGACGCTTCTGATCTTCTGCACGTTTATGGAGGGGCTCTACAAGTACTCTTTGCAGGCCAAAGCGACCGAGACCCACAAGTTCATCAAAACGTTGAAGGAAAAAAACAAGCTTTTGAGGTGCTACACACAAAATATCGACAGTCTTGAGAAAAGCCTCGACTTGAAATGTGGAATCGACTCAGCCAAGTTCAACGAGATTGAGCTAGGTCTGGCGCGGTCTTTTAGAGAAAACTGGAAGGATTTAGATGTGGTCCAGTTACATGGAAATTTGCATAAACTCACCTGTACGCAATGCATGGCCCATTACGAATGGACAGCCGAGAGCCAGAGTAAGCTCAAAGAAGGCGAAAACCCCGAGTGCGAGAACTGCTACCTAAAGTATCAAGAAAGACTCTTTTCTGGCAAAAGAATGACGGGGAACATCGGGATTTTGAGACCCGATATCGTGCTCTACGGAGAAAACCATCCACAGTCTGAGGTTTTGGCCAAGGGCCTCAATATCGACATGGCCATGAAATGTGATTTGGTCATGATCATGGGCACCTCATTGAAAGTGGACGGGGTGAAGAAGTTGGTACGCTCCCTTTGCAAAAACGTTCGGGAGAGAGGAGGAAAAGTTGTCTTTGTCAATAAAACCCCCGTGGCCAAGCAATTTGCCAGTCTTGTGGACTACGAGGTTTTGGGCGACTGCGATGATTTTGTGCGGGCGTTGAAGCACGAGATTCCAGACTTGTTCTTGACTCAAGAGCAGCTCGATTCGAAGAAATTGCAAGGAAAACAACAAAGCCCGTCATCATATGCATACATTAAGAGCGAGTATCCTGGTGCGATGAAACTTGAGGGTGCTGACTCCATCAAAAAAGAGAGCTTGAAGGAGGTGAAGGAAGAATCAAAGCCGATTGTGAAATCTGTCCTCACCCCTCCCAACACGCCGACCAAGAAGAGATCTCTAGCTGCAGAAAAATCAATGAGGCCAGCTCTCAAGAGAAACCAGCATAAAAAAATGAAAGTAGAAAGGGAACTCCCGTCGCCTACGCCCAGTTTCACTGAATTTATAAAGGTGGAGAGTGAGAACGAAGTGGCCACAGATTGCGACGACTTCGATGGCTCGGACAAGGAGAACGTGAATGACCGCTTGGTGAAGCAGGAAAGAAGAGCTCCACGTGAAACCGCACGGATTGAAGTTTAAGACCGATTAGAAGGGCATCTAGCATGATATAGAGAACCGGGCATGTCTCGTAATTGAAAGCTGTGTAACAGGGCCTTGTTTATACTTCACAGGACAAGTTTTCTAGAAAGATTGACCGATTTTACTGCAACGGTTTTGAATGACTTTCAGTGACGAGATGATCATCCTTATCGATGAACACTCAATCATGGCTTCAATCCACAACGTAACACAATAGTATGAATATTGGCTCTGCTTCTACAGTATGTGGCAGTATATTCATATATCATTTTTCTTCTGAGTGTCTGGCTGCTTGGCCTCTGGTCTTATTTCCGGGCCATTTTCTCTGATAATATTCTCTGATTTCATTCTCTGGTCCGCTTTCACAAAAAATCTGAGCAACCAGCCAATTTTAAATTCTTGGAATAGATCGCTGAGAAAGTTTTATTGCACCGGGCTCACTCGAAGTGTTGTTTTTTTCTTATTTCAAGTTTACTCGCATCTGGCCGTTCCTTGTTAATTGAAAGTTGGTCCGTATCTAAAGAGGCAGGTTGCGTGAAAGAGCTGACACCAATAAATATATGAATGATTCAAAGTTTTCCAAGTGTACAATGCTTCAAATTCTCCAATTGTGACAGAACAAATGTTTATTCCTTTTTGTAAGCACTCAATTATTCAAGAATGTGAGACCTTTTACCAAGAAACAAGGCGGCGCAGTGGTTCAAGCAAGCGCATAACCCTATCTGGCTCCGCCCACAATGCACATACAACATCCCTGTCACTTTCTTCCATTATTCGGCAGAGGCAATTTTCTGGGTTCGCCGAATATTCTCGCCAGAATATCCTAGAAATAACAATTAAGTGAATCAGTAAAAATCTTGAAAAAATGTGAGCTAACGTTTCACACTTTTACGTGAGAAATTTTTTCGATCCTTTTCAAAACAATTTTAGCTCTTTTCCTGAAATGGCCCTATGCTTTGCCTCAGTGCAGAGTAGACCCAAAAGTTGGCCTTGGCCGGCCCGCAATTACAAAGCAACCAACAAGACAAAAACCACTGGGCCCGCGTTTCGCAGGCCGGCCCTGCTAACTGTGCACTCCGGCCGAGGTGCTCAAAGAGCATCTGAAGAACACGAGACTAAATTTAAATATCAATAAGAGCAGGCTCCATTAGATCGCGCACTCTTTCACTTTGGGCATTGTGATCGTTGGCTGCACTGAAACCTCAATTGTTGATTCCAATTCACTTATATACTTGTGCTCAGACACATACCCCAGTTGCACTTGTCTTAGTCACAAGTATACCAGGTGACTGATATCGGTCCTGTGGCCAGTCTTACAAGCACCAAGTCTCCAGCTTTCCTGATCAGATCGCCAGAGTCGCCAGAGTCGCCAATTCACCAATTCACCAATTCACCAGCTTACCAGCTTACCAGCTCACCGGCTCACCAAACCTAAACCTCAAAACCTCAAAACCTCAAAACCTCAAAATCCCCATAACCTCAAAACCGCTAAACCCCATAATGAATCAGGTATCGAGTTTTCTCGAAAACATCATCGCGGTGGAAGAATCTGATCCCGCTGCTTCAAGCTCTGCACGCCCACCCTCAACAAGCGACCGGTCCCGCCGGTCCACGCAGGACCTGGACTGCAATTCGGTCCTGGAAAGATCGATTTTTGGCAAAGATGCCTCAGTAACAGAATCGGAAAAGCTTCTGACAGCCGCAGTAGACCCCATAGACCCCTTGGTGTCGAGCCAGGGCCCGGTGTCTGACTTCTGGTACCTCGAAGACGACCAGAAAAAAGTCTCCAACCAGTTGACAGACCGACTCATCGAGAAGGTGTTGAGCGTGATGCTCAGTACAGAAATGAAGCCCGTGCTGGCACAGGACCCTCGTACATTTGTGTCCAAGACGCGTCCGCCCCTTTCCATGCACCTCATGTCGATCAACACGACGCAGATCGTACAGAAAACGTCTCCTGTGTTCGAGGTGCTCGATGAGATGGCGTTCTCCATCGGCTGGTACAACCCGTGGCACACGCTTGGCGTTGTGTTGCTTGCCACTTTGCTTGTATTGAAGCCGTATTTGCTCACTATCGTGCCGTCGCTGGTCCTCCTCAAACGGTTCCTCGTGCCGGGTTTTTTGAAGCTATATCCGCCCGATCCATCTGTTTTGGACCACGCCTTCATCCATCAGAACCCGCTCGTACACGAAGGCCCGGCGTTGGCGAAGTGGGAAGCCCCGAAACAGGTCTCACAGTTTCTGCGCGAGTTTGTGATGAATTTCACCGACTTGCAGAACCATATGGTGCTATACATCCGCGCGTACGACGCGTTGGTGGCCTGGGGCCAGCATTATTTTCTCTTTGAGAACCAGCAGCTCAGTTCTGTGGTCTTCCTCGGGTTAGTTGGGTCGATCGTGTTCAACGTGACGGTACTTCCATGGCTCATACCAGTATTCTTGACCATAGTGCCCGTGAAAGCACTTCTTTTGTTGGCCTTGTGGCTGGCCACGGCGCTACTGCACCCGGTGATCAGGCGAAAAGCACTCGACACGTTCGATACAGAAGATGCTCGTGTGGCTAGAAGAGACCGTATAGATCGCGTGGAAAGCGCGCTCATGAGGACCGTGGCTGACGAGGAGCATTTATTACACCCGCTTACGAAAGAAGCCGAGGTGTTTGAGTTGCACGCTTTGAATTCAAATAAAATCTGGGAGCCGATTGGGTTCACCAACGAGTTCTATGCGTTAAACCACCCTAAACGGCACCTCAACGAGCTCAAAGCAGATGTGGACAGCCCCGAATTGAGGCCTGTACCGAGCCTGGAAAGTACAGAAAGTGCAGGTGACCGGACCGGGGCCAGCATTATTGACGACTCGACCGGGGCCATATTTCGCAAGGCCACGTTATCGGAAATCAAGCCTCCCAAGCACTGGCGGTTTGCCGAGAAACACTGGCAGATCGACCTAGACCCGCTCCGCTGGGTGAACGCCACCTACATCATGGACTTGGTCAATGTGGACGACGAGGAAAAGTGGGTCTATGATTTCGTCGTAAACGACGACTCGAGAGATGCCTCGGGCGATGGCCAGATATTCCGGAGACGCCGCTGGGTCCGCCAGTGTGTGCGTGAGACCGAGCTGCAAAAAGAACTGGGAGACGTGTTTCTGGGCGGTACCTCGTCCGAGCGCTTGAGCAAGACATTTTCCACTCTTTTGCTGTGAGACTTTGATCGGTTGATTGGGCATAAGATGGTGGAAATGTGAAGAAAAGGCGGGTCTTGTTCCGGGAAACTTTAGCACTCGCTTTTTCGGAAATCCAGCACTCTTCCAGAGGCTTCCGAGAAATCAAGCCCTTTTTCATTCGAGAAATCGAACACTGTTTCATGCGGAAACCGCTTCTCTTTTGACACCTTCAGGCCCTTATCTTCAATATCCCCAGCCCGTCCTACCTCAAGAACTCCATCAACGAAAGCAGAGTGGGACTGGCGCTTTGAGCCCTTTTTTGCTCGAGCAACGCCGAGAGTTCCAGCCTTTTAGACTTCTTTTTCTTTTTACCTGGCCTGCTAGCGTCGTTTGTGGGCTCTGAAGATAGGACCACCACAGGTTTCTTGTTGATGAGCTTATCGTGAGTTTTCACATAGCCACACGTGAGACACGTGATTTTGAGGCAGCGGCGCCTCGGTATTTGCAGAGAAACAGAGTCTGTCTTTTTAACTTGGTTCTGTTCGCTCTTCTTAACTTGGTTCTTTGCGCTCTTCTTAACTCGGTTTTTTTCGCTTTTTGTGAACAGCACACGGGCAGAACTTGTCAATCCAGGGACCTGATAAATTCCACATCGATCGCAGTGGGAACAGCCCAAAGGGAGATTGTATCCATTTTCATAAGCGTGGTGATCCAGGACTATGGCGTGTTTTGTCAGAAAGGGGTTGAACGCGTTAAAGTGCGCGAGATTGAAGAAATGAGCAGCTTTTGCTGAATCCATATCGGCAGGATAATATGGCTTTTGGTGTTAAGGCTTTTGGTATTAAGGCTTTCGGGTTTTTTAGCTCCTGGGTGTCACAGCTTCTGTTGACATTAAACCGATGGAGTGTGCACTCTTGGCCCTGAGATGCGATAGCTCGGGCCGATACAGGAGCGCGCGATGAGAACGAGAATAGGGCCGGCGATATTCACAAGCACTGCGAGCACCCTGCAAAAGTCAAGTTTATCAGGGTTTGCAATCTCCACATGTTGCGATTTTCGGAAAATTCGGGACATTCATAATTTACTTGAGAGGGATAGAGGATTGAGTAGAGCCAGAGTCAAGAAAATTAAGGGAATGAGTGAAGAACTGGAGTGGCAACTTTTGGACGAGCGTCGAGCAGAGGCACGATATTTAAGCAGGCGGTGGGTCCGTGAAATCGTGGTTTGCAACTTTGCGCTTCTCCAAATGCGAGAGACTTATCGAAATTTCGAACTAGACCTGAGACCTGCTGGAATCTGCTGAGAGTTTGCCAAAGAGATTTTTATGAATCTTGAGCTGGACTTGAGACAACAGCCTGAAGGCGTTTGCTCCATGGCCATATTTTTCTGTAGAAAGGTGGACTTCCTACTTGGATTCCAAACTCGAGAATCGAAGCTCGAAGCCGACCCTGATGCTCGCGAAACTTGTGGCTCTACCAGGGCTTCAATAATAGAACGAAACTTAGAAAAGGCCCAGTACCACCATTCAAGAAAAAAATAAAAAAATAATGGCGTTGAAGGATCGTTTCGGGCCCTCATGAGCAGTTTCATTTTCTTTATTCCATTGTTTAATTACTTCTGTCATCTTTTACGCTGCCTGAGTCTGGCCCAGTATCGATTCCCTAACTTTGCGATTATACTGCTGCATTCAGCAAAATAATTATTTTTTTCGCATTGGCCGTAGTTTGATTGGCCATAGTTTGATTGGCCATAGTTTGATTGGCCATAGTTTGACTGGCCGTAGTTGTGGAACTTGTGACCGTCTAATGTTGAAAGCCGATCATGGACAACAAGTAGCCCGGCTACAATCGGGCGCGCATGGCTGAGCAAATTGAAGAAAAAGGTCAATCAAATAGAGTGTAGATCAAATAATTGCGGTGCTTTAATTAAAACGTTTCAGTGTTATCCACCGAACATTACTCTCCAGGGCAAATCAACTATATCTATTCAAAGAAAGAACAACAAAAAAATCACATTCACCGATTATTTCACTAGTTCAGTTGGTCTCTGAGCCAATCAGACCCACAAGCTTATAAGCGAGCGGCCCCGTGATTGTCTCACTTTCATGCGCTTAAATGCGACTCGGGCATATTTTCTCGAGATCGCCGAGACACGGCCTTGGTCCAAGCCTCACCATCGCCTCCGGGGCCAATGGGCGCGCGCCAATTATTCATCTTAGGGCCTAGCGCGCGCGTTGCGAGCCACACACCCCAGTTATCTGCTTACGCTCCTCGCTTCTGACAGGCCAAGGCGCGGCGAGGTGGGCCGAGCTCTCCGTTTCGCACCCAGTATGTGGGGGGCCCTGGGGCTGGCCAATGCAGCGCACTCTATTCTTGCCTGATGACGCCTGTGCTTTAGGCCCGAGCCGCTCTGTCCCAGGCCCAATATATACTATCCAGGGCCACGTTATATGTTTCTTTGTCCCAGAACTTGACCCACAAAACTTGAGCCAGACAGAACCCAGCCTTAAGGAATTAATTTCTTAGCAAGATAAAATTCGACAAACAAAAGCGAAACCAGACGATATTCAAAAGACGTTCATTTTTCTTCTTCAAATATATTGACTGCAACGCTATTCACTGCAACACTGCTAGGTATAGAATCCCCAATTGCAACTGATTGGCATATCTCTCATTCCATCAGACCCAATCAGCACCCTAGCGCCACTCTTTGGTCAGTAAAACTAATACTGACAATTAAACAAGCTCAACTCTGACCACATAAAAACACCCACATTCTCCCCTATGGTGTCCATCATAATGCAGCGCAGGCGAACCCTTATTGTGCCCAAATCCTTGGTGAAAGGAGAAAAGGTCCTCAAACTGTGTGCTCGCTGCAGACACAACAAAACAAAGTGTGATGCCTTATTGACAAGCCCGTTCCCGTGCACATTCTGCTCGAAGAAAAACCTCTCTTGCAAGCTCGATGTCACCAAGCCTCCAAAGAGAGAGCACGATATCACGGAAAAGATAGTCCATGAGGTACAAGCATTGCACGAAAAACTCGACTCCGTGATCTCAAAAAAGGCCCGTCTAGTGGAAAGACTCATAAGCTCCTCTCGCGTGCCCGTGCCTAGTCTGCCACCCGCAGCATCTCAGCTTCAATCTGTGTTTGACTCGCCGTCCAGATCTGCAGCTGATTCCGAACGAATCTATATAGATCCGATTCCAACTCTCTCACTTTCTGACTCATTCACAATTCACTCAAACCAGAGCGTAGACCCCGTGTCGATTTCATACGAGAGAGCGCAGGGTCTTTTTGACGCTTTCGAGTCGAAGTTCTGCCCCTATCTCCCCGTCTTGCCCAGCTCCTTCTTTCGCAAGAGCTTGCACTTGATCCACCAAGAAAGCAACATGCTTTTTTGGACCATTCTTGTCACAGCATTGCTCACCGAAGGCACAGCGAAGGAATACCTGAATTTGGCAAAACATGTCCAGAATTTGGTGGTGGTGGATTGCTGGTTCAATACCCCACGCTCGCTCTACTCCTTGGTGGCCTTGTTGGTCTTAACCACGTGGCCGTTACCCGACGCTCGTGCCCTGCAAATCCAAGATTGCATATCTGTGAAATATATCTCTCTCATGAAGAGCTTGGCTCTTCAGTTTGGGCTCCACAAATTGAGTTTCATCAACGAATTCAGCAAGAAAACAAACATGGAGTTGGATGGAGAGGCAGACGTCAATTACGCTCTCAGGGAAAGAATCTACAAATACGTCAACATCAACTCAAACTACTGGTTAGTTTATCTTGGGCTTTCTACTTCTAACTACAACGGGTTCCACCAGGATTATATCGTCAACAGGGCTGCCAATTTCGACATCTTTCAGCAGAGCGAATTTGCAGATCAGGACAACTTCATAAATTCTCTCCTCAAGGTCTCTCTAGTTCAGCTGAAGATGAACGAGACCATGAGTGACTCGATCAAGTGTCTGAACCAGGTCAGCAAACTCATCCATCTCAATATGTTCGAGCAAATCTTAGACGGATATAAAAAAGAGACTTCTCCGTTGATGAAGAACGAGTTGCTTCTGTTGTCGCTTGAGTTTTCGAAGCTCCAGCTTTATGTATACTACCTCTCAAAAAGCGACATCAGTGTTCACGAGTACAGGACGGTGGTCTACAGGACTTTTTCATGCTGCAAAACGATTCTCAATCTTTTTGAGAGCCAATTCGGAAATTGTCCAAATTACTTTCTGATCCCCATTCATTACCGCTTCAGTGTGGATCTTGTTTCTTTGACGCTCTTGCAAATTCACTCCTCGCCTTTTTTGGTAAACCTTACACATTACCACGAGGCAAAAGCACAGTTTTTGCGCTCTTACAGAATCATCACAAACGACGGCAACGCGGACTGGATTGACCAAAACCCTAAGTTTCTCACCGTGCTTCGTAAGTTTGATAGTTGCGACAAGAAAACCATGTTGGCTCTCAAATCCAAGAACAAGTCCTTTTTTATTGTTGACAAAATGGCAAATTATTTGGTCTCGGGGTTGCACTACGAGCTGCTTTGGCAAGCTTACCAATCAGAGAAGATGCAGGAGGCAGCAAAAAATGGGACTATCGATTGGGCATTGTTTGGGATTAATCCACAAAACCAACACCTGACACCAATAATCCAATACCTCACTTCATCCGAGCCTATCTTGGCAAACTTTAGTTGATTAGCTTTCATGCATTTATACTTAATTTTTCATTCTACTTCGTATTTTGTATATGTAAGCGAGCAAGGTCGATTAATCCCGATTTGCTTGAACTCTAGACCTGATATTTCTAGTCAACCCATTTCTGACTGAGTTTTTTAGTGTCAACGAGAGGTTTGCTGAAAACGTAGGCAGCCACAAGAACAGCGATAGTTAAAAGGAGCTTGGTCTTATCAAAATCGCTCTTGAGCAAATCGTATGAAGAGGACGGTTGGACAATGGTACAAAAGTCGTTCAACTCGTTGACAAAGCAAACAACTGAAGTGGACTCAAGCTCAGTTGGCAGAATCAACACCTTCAGTCTCTCCTGGGGTTGCAACTTAAACTTATGATTGAGTACCTTAAATGTATTCTCGGCAATCACGGGTTCGTACGGAAGCATGCGATAGTCGTCCATCTGGTCCTCGCTTGTCATCTTGCGTTCGTCGATTCTTCTGCTATTGAGAAGGTATTTGGGAATCTCGACAAGGCTCCCTGACTCGGTGAGCGCAATGATGGATTTGACCGTGACGCCATACTTAGTATTTGTGGACTCGAGCGAAAGAATTCTCTCAGGGTAGAGGAATGACTTCGTGGAAGCGGTGACGTCGACGCTATCGAAAGAAGTTTTGACAGCACTCGCAGAACTCTTTGCATCTTGGAAAAGATCAACGACAACAAGTCTTTGCTCGCTCTTAGGGGAAGTCACGAACATCGAGTACACGACCCAATTGTCTTGCTGTGTGATTTGAACAGACTCGAGGTCTATCAGATCCCCCTTGTGCTCTTGGCTGAAAATGACAGTCCCTGTGATTCCATCTAAAATCACGAACCTGACAAGTCCGTTGTCCTCACTGATGATAGAGACGATATTTGGGTTCAAGTATTTGTAAAGCACTGACCTGTCGGATCTCGCAATTCCTCCTGCGGGCGTGATGGCACCGCTGTTTCTACACAAGGCCAACACTTTTTGTCCTGACTTGTTCCATTCCCATGTGGGTTTCAATGTCTGTCCAACGACTTTAAATGCTTGAATCGCATTCTCGTTTTGACGAAGCACATATTGAGATGGAGCCACACCATGATTATCCGTGAGAAACTCTAGTCTGTTCCCGATCTTTACGGCAATCGTTTCAGAGGAAGCGAACTCTTCGACTTTTTCATCTGAGGTGTCGAGAGACAACGTGAGGATGTTGTCGATGACTCCGTCAAAGACCCGCGTTGCGGTGGATCTGCCAGACTCCAAATCGAGAACCTCGACCTTAGAATTGAAGACCACAAAAACTTGAGATCCAAGGGCTCTTACGCCAGTAATAGTGTCATTATCCGAAAACTCATGGGTCCACAACGTTGCTCCATCTCGAGAGCTCTTGGCTGCAATGATCACCTGCAACACGTCGACCTGAATGAGGATCTTGTTGAAGCCAAAAACGTCCTCCTCGATTGGAGCAGAGGCCAGGCTTTTCCTTGATATGACTCTGACGGTGAATTGCCCAAGCTGAGAAAGATGACTTTTCACCCTCAAGAGCCAGCGGTGAATCACGCTCCGATGAAGCGAGTCCTCGGTAAGATGGTGAGCCTCCTCAATCCTAGACAACAGAGGAGGGACATTCACAATTATACTATCGCCTGAAGCCGAAAAGTCTGGGGGTTTGAGTTTTGAGAATTTTGAGGACTCGGAACTGAGCTCGTACCGCTGCACGAGCAACTGCTCCTCGTTTCCTTCTTCGCTCAATGTCATGAATTGAGTGCTTGTCAAAAGACTCAGTATCACATGAGACGGCGCTTTGACCGAGTGGTACTGGATTGACGCCTCGACGCCGGTTTCAATGAACTTAGTGAGATCGAAAATGTAAGTTTGAGTGCTAGCAACGACGGCCAAAACATTACCCACCTTCTGCATCGTCAGAATCTTGTCGAGGGTCTTTTCGTAGACGGCACGACCTTTGCTACCGGTGATTGTGTAAATGACAAAGGTTGTGTTGTGGTAGCTCGCAGCGAGATTGTCAGTGATATACAAAGGGGACGGGTTTTCACTGGTCAACATCACCTCATATATGACACCATGCGGAAACAATAGATCGAAAGTGGCGCCGTAGTCGGCATTCAAGATCTGAACACCTGCCTGTTTGTCCTCTGGGTCTTTCGCTGTAAGTATAAATGCACTCGAATCCACGCAGATGTATATCCCTTGGGGCGTGGGATACTGTAAAAAAGAATGGGCATAGAACTTGCCTAAAATATGCAACGACTGGCCGTCCCACGTGACGAGCTCCATATCCTCCTCTCCATCTTGGAGAAATGTCCACCCGTAGTCCCCATACGGGAGTAACTGGATTGGCGGGTTTTTGAGTTGGATTGAAGCAACGAAAATGCCACTATCTTTCTCGAAGATCGAGACTAGATTGCTGTGGTTGGAAAAGGTGGCAATCGACGCGCCGCCGACCTTGAAGTCGTCGCTTGAATGTAAAGAGAGGTCGATATAGCCTCTTATTTTAGCTGAAGAGAGATCTCTGTAGTACAAAATATTCTTTGACAGAAGCTCAATCATGGTTTCTTGGTCTATTAAAGCATGTTTCACAGCAGGCCCCGAATTGTACTGGACCCAGTCTTTTTTGAACGCCTCGGTGACGGAAACTGCTTGCGTAAATAAGCCCATACTTAGTATGGAATATAGAAGCACCGACCAGTTCATAGCGGATCCGGGCGTTATTTAAGTCAATTCGAGATCTAGCTTTCGAGCTCATATATGAGCGGCCTCTCACTGTCAATGTCGCCTTGTATGCACGCCTTGTGAAGGTCCGTTCGTTGGTTAAGCATACGAGACATTTGACCGGGGCCGATTGTTTTCCTTTTCTTCTTTCAAAAATCGGACTGAGGTCATTCGATTTGCATAGAAGCTTCTGAACGGGAATGTTTTGACGGATATTTGGAAATGGGTGACGCTTGCTAAATGTAGGCAGTGAGACGCATGAAGATTGGGGGCGCACAAGAATTGAAGGTGTGGAATGGCGAAGATTTCGAGGTCAGAAAGGTGCCCAGAGGTATCACGTGATGGTGAGGTCTTTGTAGCTTGTTGAGCAGGTATCACTCTTAGCATTGTAATTTTTCGAGAACTTTCAATAATTTTTTTATCGAGTATTTTAAAAACGAGCCTTGAATAAATGAGTATTTTTTTCATATGAGTAGGGGATGAATGTCGAATAATGATGTGCAGTTTCTTGATTGTGAAGACCTGATTGTGTGACGTGATAGTTGGGTCTGATGCCGCGCTGTCTCGGCAATTTCGGCTCAAAAATGCGGATGCGAACTATCAATGATTCAAATTTGAGACTATCGTTTTCCTCCCATTTTGGTTATTCTCCCCAAAATGAGTACAAAAAAGCGTTTCGTGTTGCGACGAGACGACCACCGTGCTCAATTTGTATTTACAAAGGCGCGACCATTTATGAGTTTTTTAAAGCGGGCATTCTTAGCTTTCCAAAATATGTGACCGAAAAAAAATAAGGTAAAACTTTGAGGTTGAGGGTTTGAATCCGAGAATCACAAATTCCTAGCTTGTTTGTGTTTTTTTTTTTTTTTTCTTTTTCTCTTCTTTTTTTGGTTACTCTTTTTTCGGTCCAAACAAATTCAAATTGGTTATCATTGGGACATGTAAATGACAAGAGGCTTGTTGCTAGCTCCCAAAGCATTTCTTGAAGCTGCATGTGCGGATCATTCCGATGAGGGTCCTTCTCTAATTTGGAATGTTGACTTAAAGACAAATTGAAAGACAACATAAAGAATAATATTTGGTGAGAGTCTTCACATGAGGTCATTCTCTCGTGGTTTAATAATACTAGAACTTCGATAACCTTAGTCATTATAGCTGGGATTGGGGCACACAAATTACAAATCCCACTTGATGATCATGACAGACGGCCCCGTTTGTTCGCAACCTCTCGGCAGCCTTGCGACTCGATTGCACTAGCCTCAAATATACCTTGCAGAATCCCCCAGTTTGGCGAAAAACTACAAAATGGTGCTATTTGACACAAATGCAAAGTGCTTCCAGCTTTACTTTTGCAGGAAATGAGTCAATTATTCGAGGTGTTTTTCCGTATTCTGAGTTTGGCACTTTGGCCTGCTCGAAAACCCACCAAAGTTGGCTTCGCACGACCACTAATTTGTCGCGCTTCCTTTACTTCCCCCCTACTCCACCCCACATTTTGGAAACTGTGACATATACTCTTTTGCCTCTGAACTGCACCACTCAAAGGACGGAAGTCACTTCAATAAACATAATTTAAAGACAGACCAAATAATTTGACTACTTTTTGAAATGCATGCGCGTGACTGGTTTCTTGTTTTCCTTGCAGTACTCCTCCCCCCTATTCCGGTGGCGGTCAAAAGAGGCTTCTCTATAGACTTGTTGATCAACGTCTGTCTTTTTATTTTCTTGTATCTTCCAGGATTGATCCATGCACTTTACATCATTTCGAAGTACCCTGAGCCGGAGTCACATGTGCATCTCGATGAGGAGCATCATACGCAAGGCTACGGCTCTGTTTAGGGAGACAATTGCGGGCTGGAAAAGAGGGATTTTGCGATACACGCCGACGTCATATCAACAATAGCGAATCATAAGCAATGTAAGTACCTGTTTTATACATAAAGAATGATTTATATATCGATTGAGTGCTCTGGCTGTGTTACAAGAGCACGCAGAGTGAAGCATTGTAAGTTTAAATAATTATCCATATCACGTGTCCATCCTGCAAGTTTCTCTTTTCAATCAGGAGAAAAGTCCGGTCAGAGAGAGAAGAAGGAAAGCAGTATCATCATTTGACACGAAAAAAAGCAGGTTGTTGTCTCCAAGAATTGATTTGGCTCACGCCGCAATGCTCACGTGACCCCGCTGACTTCTTGCACACAAGCGCAGCACGCGCTGGAGGACCCAGAGAAAACTCTTCCCAACTCTCAGTACTACTCAACTTCTCTTCTCTTCAAAATAAATATATCGTTTTCTATAACCCTCTACGCATTGCTTTGTAGATCATGAACTCGCCCAACTTAAGTTGCCCGGTCAGAGGAAACTCGCCTTTGTAACAGAAGGAACACCGATGCAATGTGTCTATGTGCGAAGAACAACTGCAAAACACCCGAACGCTTTCTAAAGATGAGTGTAATTGGACCGTGAGCCAGAGCCCTACTTTCGATGCATGGCTTGTTTTAAGCTATTGCTCCATTTCGATTGAGGGGTTCTGGTTGTCGTGGTTCTTCCCTGTTCCATTGCCGACGACTCAGAAAAGTTATTCGAATCGGGGACTGGTGCATCCATCAGGCTGGTTTCGTTTTGAAATATTTGCCGGGTCGCAGTTTCTCTTCTTGTAGCTTGAGTTGTTGGCATGGAACTAACGAAGAGGGTTTCAAGCATCTGGAACAATTGAAGCTGCTGATTGATTTCCGCAATATGCACCTCATTTGTTTCTTCCGTCATGGTTTTCACATCTTCTTAGTAGGCTATTTGCATTTGCATCACCTGTCTCTCGATGGTCAATCTTCTCCATTTTATTCCTCTTAACTTCCTCATCAACTTCCTCATTAACTTCCTCCAACTTCCTTATTTACATCCCCTTTTCTATTCAACTGTTGCCTTTCTTTCTATTCTCCACATCTTCAAGCTTGCCAAACTTCTCTTTATTCACATGTTCTGCAAGTTCTCAGCCAAGATCTCCTCTTCGCTTTTCCGAAGTCTTGGGCCGCCCGCCACCTTGCTTCCAAAGCCAAAGCGCCTCAATCGCATAGCTACGTACAGAAAGATTCCGGGTCCTTTTCTCGTCACTAGCTTCTGTGAGCGACTCAACCACCCTGAGACTGTCGATCAAATCCCACATCATGCCCTCAAACACATCCATGACCTCGCGAGACGCGTCGCCCAACCCGCTTTTTTCTCCATCTTCGTCCTCCACTATAGGCATAATATTGTACTTGTGCAAACCGAGCTTATGCAAGATACGGCCCAACATCTGGATACCCAAACATCTCTGTGTGGGCACGACCGAGCGTGTAAGATGCACCAATTCACTTAAAGTGTAGCCTGCCAACTGTGGATTATCCGAGTGGTGGTGGAGTCCTAGGTGGGTGGGTGTATCTTGCGACTTCTCGTCGAGTTCGACCAAATTGCCCTTGAAATCGAAACGCATGTCACCGATGGCCTCGTATGACGAGACTTTGTGTTTGGGCATGGGAGTGGTCATCCATGCGAGTTTACTGGTTTCCCTGGGCAAATCCGGGAAATACTTTTCATGTAGTTGTTCGAAAAAAGCAGGGTCGTTAAGGTCCATGTCCGGGTCCTCTCGGGCTACTTTAGGCTTTGGAAAATGTACCTCGGGTTGCTCTTCGGGCCGAGAAAGAATCTGGTATCCCTCTGGGGCGATTTCTTGGTCAGCCTCGTCTGTCGAGTTGTCATCGTCTACTTCTTCGGTGAAGTGGTCGAGAGGATGTCTGCGATCATCTAAATCGTCATCACTCTCGATTTCATTTTCAGAGTCGACGTTCGGATTTATATCAGTGGATCCGTTTTCAGAAATGGATTTTTCAGAACTAGCTTCTTCGGTGGTAGCGCTTTCGGACCCTTTCAGACATTTTCCAGTTTCTCTCAGACCCTGCTCAAATTCTACCTCCTCTTTGAAAGAAACACTCTTTATGCCTAGAGCACGATTGACGTCTTGATCGTTCAATGCTGGAAGTTGTGCCCCGTCTCTGCCTCCACCAATCCATCCGTCGTAGCCCTCTGCATGGTCGTGATCATGCTCAGAAGTTCTGGCCTCAGTTCTTTTGAGCAAAGTCTGAATGAGTCGTGGGTCTAAACCTTGTAACAACTCCTCGCGCTCCTTTGTGAGCTCGTCCTCGGTCAAACTGCTGATTTTCTCGAGGTTCTCTTTGTGGATTCTTTGTGCCTCGGTGAGATTCTCGTCACTTTTAGCTTTCCCAGCAGTTGCCACTTTAGCCTGTTCACGATGACTCGAATTGGTTTTGCCTTGGCCAGATTTGAATCGCGAGCCGCGCGATTTGATGTTATCGAACGTCTTAAGTTTCGGGAACCCGCTGATTGCAGCGTGTTTTTCGATTATTGGCTCCGAAGGAACCTCAGGCTCGTGTTCTATAATATCTCCGATCAAGTCCATTACGATTCGAGATATTAGTAAGCCAAAGTGGTTGAAAGATTTGATATGGACGAAAAAATTGATTGAGAGGAATAAGAGGAGATCAGAAAGACTGGTCTGGGCTTAATTTGCGAGATTCCTGACTACTTCGAAACAAAAAATTAGTTGGTCACTGTAGATCAATGGGTAATGAGGTCTTTCATATTTTAGAGCGATGATGCGATCTGCGTTTCGTGCATTGCCCGCAGAGGGCCAACGCGCAATTATGGCACCACGAAATTGGCCCCAACTTGAGCGGTCCGCTATTATCCAGAGCCAGTTCGCGCGAGTTCGGGGCCAGAGAATTGGACATTTGGGGCCAGTTGCGAAAGAGCTAGAATGAAAAAAGACAGCTGAGGAAGGGTATAAAAAAGAAGAATGTATCTGAAATAATAAGAGAAGAAGGAGAGAAAGAGGAAACAGAGATTTGACACTGGGTCAGAAAAGATTGAACTAAATAATGGACAAATATTCTACAGATAATGCTCAAACAAAATTTGGTATGTACTTTCCTGAACACCCAGGACGGCTGCGAAGCGCGAAAGCAGCAGCTCTTTTGTGGATGCAAATTGCAAAAAAGTGTGCTCGTATCCAAGCCACTGCTTCATAAGTAGCCATCTGTGACTGAACAGAGACTTGGCCACGTACATTCACAAGAAGAGACAATACTAAACAGTAACAGCTGTGTTCAGAGACAAATTACCGACAAATACAAGCGGACTGAATACTCTTAAAAAAACACGGACCGATGCCTCAGGAAGATTACAACGTGGACTGCCTACTCGGTAAGGGCTCTTTTGGTGAGGTTTACAAGGGCATAAACATAAAGACTGGGCAAACATTTGCTCTCAAGATCATTGACTTGGAGGAAGCTAGTGATGTACGAGACCTTATCAAGGAGATCCACTTCTTGTCTCGGGTCCGTTCACAATACTTGACCCGCTACTATGAGACGTTTCTTCAAGACACAAGAATGTGGATTGTATTGGAATACTGTGGCGGTGGCTCGTGCTCGGACTTGCTAAAGTGTTTTGGTAAGTTGAAGGAGCCCGTAGCGTGTTTCATCCTACGTGATGTGCTTCATGGACTCGAGTATTTGCACGGCCAGAAAAAAGTGCATCGGGACATCAAGCTGGCTAACATCTTGCTCACAGAAACCGGGACAGTCAAACTAGCAGACTTTGGCGTGAGCGGCGAGATGTCTCTTACTCGCACAAAAAGAAACACGTTGGTAGGCACTCCTTATTGGATGGCTCCTGAGGTGATTTCCCACTCGGCAAAAGGGTACGACACCAAGGCAGACATTTGGTCAACAGGGATCACGGCCATTGAATTTGTCACAGGGCATCCGCCACTCTCTTCTGTAGAGCCAATGGAAGCACTTTTCAAGATTCCGAGCAACAAGCCTCCGGAGCTTGAGGGTAGTAACTTTTCGGACGATATGAAGGATTTTGTGCGCTACTGTTTGATCAAGCTGGCGAAACAACGACCAAATGCTTCGCTGCTTCTTCACCATAGATTCATAAGCACGTGTCCAACAGATGTGGACATTGCAGAGTTGCTTCTGAGAAAGCAAGCCCGAGAGTCAAGCCTGAAGAAAAAGAAGGCTAAGGTATCTCAACAAACCAAAGAGGAGAGAAACGCGTCCATACATTGGAACTTCACTGCGACACTTTCTGGCACCAAACAGTCAAAGAACAGGCCAGAGTTGGCGACTCTGCCAAAGCCGCAGCTGCTGTCAGTGTACGGAGACTTTATTCACGAGTCGCTTTCGAAGGTCATGGCACGTGCAAAGACAAAAACAGCCCGTGTCTGCGTGGAAAATCTAAGGGACGAGTTTGTAAGGGCTGAACAGGAGAACGTTGGCTTGTGCCATGCTTTTATTGAGGAGCTCCGGGTTCTTATTGACGATAGCAGGTAGGGTGAAGTTCTCACTCACTAGTCGGACAATGGCTCTATATACAATAAAAATAATATGATCGACTTTACGTAGGCAGGTGTAGGAGTCTGACTATTGGTGATAAGGATTGGAAACAATGTAGATGAGTTTTAATGTAAAGCCTTTTATTATTTCCGGAAAATTTTAAGCTTTGTGAAAATAGATACGTTTAACTAGAGATGATGCAGAGCTGTATACCGAAAAACATACGAGCACAGGATGTCCTTATTGTTTATGCAGTTAGTGACACCATGAGTATGTCCTCTCGGATTAGTTTCTAGGGCTGATTACCGCACCATTGGGTCATACATAATATTGATGTGCTTAAAGATACTCCCTGACTACTTTACTTCAGCTGTAATAGAGTTGTACATTTGGGTGCAATATCTTTCCAAAGCTTTTTGGGTACGTTAAAGATTGTGCGAGCTTTCCCTAGTCCATATCCTGAGTTTCTCTTCATGATTTACTCGGAAGAATAACTGGATGAAAGCATCAGACTTCAGCCTATTTTTCATGTTGAAGTAATCAGAGCAAAAGATAATAGTTGAACTTTAGCCTCAAAATTGTTTCGTCATATTTCGGTCGTTATATATCTCGGGTAAACAAAAGTGGACCAGATAGTTGCAGTGAAATCAGGGACCAAGCCTGGTTCTATCGATGAGACATAAGAGCACTTGTAAAGCCATCGTGCCACTCTTAAGGTCAATAGACTTCACAAATTCAACACCACATAGTTCTTCCCAATTTTTAGCATCAAAACTACCTTTACTTCCGCTTGAATGTCCAATGATAATTTTTGCCCGATCAATTATCCCAAATTTCAGGGACGGGACTCGCCTCATTTTCTGCATTCGCTTTGCTCCAAAGAAAGAAACTTATCACCGAAATGACTTCCTTCGTTGGGCTAAATTTTTGGGGTAAGAACGAGCCCTATTGCGAAGTCAGGCTCACCTTGAATAAATACTTCGATCTAAATTAATGACCAGTAAAAAGGCAATATGATACTCACTAATTTTTTTAGCTGTCTTATGTCCGAGAGGTGTCGGCTTATAGGCTTATCAGAGGGTGATTGTGACGCACAGTCCGAAGCGGAATTCTCCAGTTGTCTAAATAAAATACAATAAGTGCACAGAGATACGACCGCTTTGTTCTTTACGACCTCTCAATCTCCGCTTCGGTTACCTTAGCTGTCTAGAAATGGGGCCAGAAAAGTGTTGTGGTCATTCTTCACTCGCATTTTTCACAATTATTGATGCTTGAGAATGAATTCAATTTTTGTTTCTTTGGGGTTTACAAAACATCAAGAAACAATATACAGCTGTATTTGCGTTTATTGCCCATTAATGGTACACAGACTTTTTCTTTTATTATTTAATACTCAAGATTGATCATGGCTTAACCCATCAGCGACTGAAAAAGGGAAACGATACGCGACGCGCGGCACGGTCTAATTTCAACCTACTAAAAAACAGCAAAAAGCCGCCGCAGAGCGTAGCCCGAGTCGCGACCTGTTGCAACTTGTGAGACGCGTTTCCCTTCACATCAGCTGACAATCTGGCTAGTGAGAAAAAAGGAGCAACGAAAGAGCAAAGAAGGAACATAAAAGAAGGATTATAACGGGAAGAAAAAAAAAAAAAAAAGGGAAAAAAAAGAATGATAATCAGAAATCAAGAAATTGAAAATTTAAAATATTGGAAAGAAGTAAGCGGGGTACAGATTATGTCCTTAAATTTTGGTAGAATACAACAAGAAAAAATGCTTTGAAGAGCTCTCAGCTCGGTACTCACACGGCTGCATGACGAAGAAGAAAGCAGTCGAAAAAAGTAGTCGATAAAAGCCATGCCGTATTTCTTTGGTGGCCATAATGAACAAAATTGATCAAGAATTTTTCACACAAACCCGACCCTGCAATTCCAATCTCCGCCCTTTTCAATATCTGCCTTTTTCTTAATTCTAGGCCACTCCTCATTTGTCCATGAGATTTGGCTCGGCTCCCACTCGCGCCTTGCCTTGTACCTGGCTGAGTGGCTCCTTATCTTTTCCCTCCTTTCGTAGGCCCGGGTCGCGCTCGGGGCAATTCCGACTTTCGCGTTTCTCTGTTATGTGCCTGATAGATGGAAACATTGAATCAGATCTTGCAATTATTTGTATTCTCCTCTTCACGTCAACGTGTGGTATCGAGCCTGCTATATTGTACTGCGTCATAATTTACCTGGGATATCAAGACTATTTGACCTGTCTTTTCGTGTTCTGGACCAAGAAATTCGAATACTAGCCAGCTCTTAATCTGGCCACCAAGTGGGCCTCACTGCATCAGAAACCTTCAAACACGACTCTTTGAGTCTATAATCAGGGCGATTCGAAGCGAATAAGGACTGGAGACATCTTATTCTCAAAACACTACTCATAAACTCGAAAACACTCTTTTTGGTCATAAAACCGGACTTTCTGGCCCTTTTGGACATACACTGCACCACCATTTTGAACGTTGATCTCGAAACCCCATTCTCGAATATTTCTGGGATTTTTATCTTTCTCCAAACGTTGATCATTACTGACTTTTACTGTCCATTCTAATATACCCCAAATGGATCCACAGACGCCCAAAAATAAACGCAAACATCCTGCTGGATTGACTCCTTCGTTATCCCTAGGAGCTTTCGGCCCGCTGCCGTCGGCGTTCCGCTTTGTGCTGCCCGGAAATATGAATTTCTTGAGCTCGCTTTCCCCTCATAAACTTTTCAACCGTTTTTGTGGGAGTAACGCACTTGAAACCAACGAAATACACGAGATAGATGGCTTTCTAGCCCCAAGCTCCATGCCCAATATGCCTTCTACAACCAAAAAGGCACGTGTGCTGGTTTCCCATGGCCTGAACGAGACCTTCCACGACGCAATGTTGGCTCCTTTTGACGTTCCACCTCCTTCTCAAGGCTCATACAATGAATCGGCACCTGAACTGATCGGAACCGCGGATTCCGTGGACATTTGGTCGTTTGCCAACGACTCCCACTCGCTCTCCATGAACCTCACTTCAATCACAGAAGACACCGTCGAAAAAGATGTGTTTTTCTCGCCCCACGAGATGTTTCTCGAGAAAAGTCCTCTCGATAGCGAACTTTCGGTGTCCCAGACCTACGAGACGCCTCAGAGCACATCACAGGGCAAGAGCCAGCCTATTTCTGGTGGAAAAGGGTGTATTTCCGGTGCTCCGGTCTCTCCCAACTCGAAATTAGCTCTGAGAGCAGGTGTGCTCCAACTGCCTGAACGCAAAGACCTGAGTGCCTCTTCTTGTGACCCAAAGGATCTGAAAAAAGTATGGTCAAAGCGTTTGGATGACGAGTTGATGCGGTGCTATCAGAAATTCATTGCCCTTAGAGATTCCCAAGAGGTGGACGATGGTGTATTTCACGGAACAACACAAAGCAAAGTCCTTTCGAGGATGCTCGACAAAAAAACAGGAGTCTTTCGTACCCCGAAACAAGTTTCCGGAAGGCTTTCGAAGTTGATGAGGGATGCTCGTTTGCAGAGCCCTGCGAATCCAGCTGCCGAAAGCACTCCATTGAAGATGATTCAGAAGTCTCTGCCTGGACTTTCATCAGAGGTGAAACCCATGGGAATTGAGCCGATGATCACCCTAGAGTCCCTTGATATATCGTTTCGGTACAAAGATAAAGATGAGAAGCCGCACGTGTTCACCAGACTAGCGGAAAAAGGCCATACGAGTCATTCATTCCACTCACCAGAATCTGTGAGGAAGAAGCTACCTCAGAGAAACAGCCAGCTTTTGAAAGACTTCGACTCTGTCTTCCCGGAGTTGCAAAAGCAGAAGATCCCGGTGCACCACGTGACAAGCGAAATGAATCTCGAATCTGCGTCATGCACTGGCCCTTCTCCTGCATCACCACGTACTGGCCTTCGATCGTATAATACTGAAAACGGCAGCTTCGCATCATGTCTTACTATGATGCTCCGTCCTGATCTGGACTCTGATTCATACGTACAACTCAAGTCGTGCATCAGAGTGTACAAGAACGGAGACCAAAAACTCTTTTCGAGCGAGGAACATATAAGTGGGTATAGATGCGGCGATAAAGGCATCAGACTCGATGTTCCGTTTCTCAGGCTTTTCTGGGCTGGCTATTTGACTTTTTTGGTGAATGGCAGCAATGATTATGACGACTTGCAGCGAATCACCATTCTGCAAATGGTTTACGACGATTCGGGAACAAGGAGAAAAATCATAGGGTACTTGATCTATCGCTTCAATGCCTCTGAATGTGCAAAGACGCAAGTAGAAGTTTTGAACCTAAGCAATAACGAAGGCATGGTGCTGAACGAGGTCGACGAGCTCGAGACGATTTTGGCGTCTTCTCCCATTCAATCGTCTCCATTTAAATGCTCACCCAACAAAAAAGATTTGCGAATCCAGACGCAGTTTCTAAATACTTTTTCGCCAGGACCCCACACGGCGCCCACGTTCAACTCAGGAGTCTTGCACGAGAATAACGTCAACTACAAGTTTACGAATACGAGTACGAACACTGCTACTGGAAACCGGCCCGTCATCCCGGTCTCTAAATCGACAAACGACTTCAATTTTGAGCAGAGACCGCAAACTGCCACGATGCTCCACGCCAAATACGCTTCCAGTCAAGACGTGAGACACCATTCTGCCGGCCAGATAGGTTCTTTCACTCAGGGCCCCAGTCAAGCAGCGAGATTTGGAAACAACTTCAGCAATCAGGCTCCAGTCCAAATGCCAGTCACTCAGCCACCTTACATGAGCCCACACACTGGGCAGATGCCTTCGCAGATCTCTTCTCAGCCCATGTATCCTGGTCCTCAAATGCCATTTCAGGCACAGCCTCAGTTTGTGAACCACAGCCAACTGTCGCAACAAGCGAACTATGCGTATCACCAGCCTATGAACCCAGGGCCAGGGCCATGGCCATTGCCACCCAACAATTATCCACCTCAGGAAGTGAATTCGGCACCTGCATCCCAACTACATTTCTTTCCACAAAATGAGCCAGCTAAGTCTGACACGGCGAAAAAGGCCAGACAGCCAGGACCGCCGCTTCAGTACTCTACTATCCTTCAGTATGATCCGGCTCGAAGCGTGGCTCCCCAAATCAAAAGAGCCAACTCGCAGAAGAACTTTCGCATGTTTTCGGCCAAGCCGCCTTCGCCATACAAGGCCGAGGATAAAAAGTAAGGCGTGGCAAACAGGAACTGAATGCAAAAGACTCCAACGATATTAGCTGTGCTTCGCTTCGAATGGTGAGATCGAACTTTATTTCTTTGGGCCAAGAGATTTCTGACATTAGATCGCAATTCGGATACACTAAACATCCACTTCGACGATCCTGTGATGCCTCACAATTTTCTCGCAAATGTTGAACCTGTATTTCCTGAGATGCTTACTCGATTCTGAAATTATCAAACAGACTTCACGTTTGAGGATGCATAAAGATAGAAACGCTTGTTTCTGCGGTCTGGGCCCCGAAAAAGGCAACTACAAAGCGCAATTGTTTCCATAATGCTTCCCCGCACCTTGGGAATTTGTGATTCTGATAGTGAAAACAGGCCCTTCGTTTGTCCGAGCTTAAACTTTGCTCCCTTCATTGGTCATCTTCGTTTGTCAACAACCCCAATGAGATGTATCAAAACCGTCTTTTCTTGAGCCAGACTAGTGGCTGCAATATCAGAGAGGATGCAAACAACGAGCCGCTGGCTGGATTCTTCTCGCTGTATGACAACTACAAGGACAAACGATTGAAAAGGAGCTGTTTGGCATTTGTACAAGAAAACTGGAAGTTGGTGGCTCTTATTTCTTGTGGGGTGTTGGGAATGGGTTATGCGATATATCTCAGTCTGTTGATACCACCTCTTCACAATGCTCCGCCACCGTGATCCAAGAGCTGTCCGAGTCTGAAAAGATTACAGGCTTTAAACGAGATGTCCAGACATTGCTGTAATTATGGCCAGCATCATATAGTGTGTACATATGCAATCGAATTTTGATTACTAGTTAATTGCAGCGAACCGACTGAGAGCGCACATAGCGTTGTGGGTGTAGTAGAAGCGACAGATGTCATCGATATTCAGGGCCAGAAACGGTTGATTGTGTTGGAGTTTTGAGTGGTAATCTTTATTTCCAACATGAGGGAATTTACTATGCGAGATCATTGAGCCAAAGTTCTCTCAAAGCTTATTTTGGAATTGACGAAGAAGATCTTATGGTTAGGAGGCAAGAAAATTGTCGTTCTTTTTTGAAACCGAAGTTGCTTCGTGCCTTGGTCTACAGTCGAAAAAAGAGGCTTCCTTTCAAGAAAAATAAAAAGTCGAAATTCACTTGTTCTACCCATTTGCAACATCATTGTGAACTGCCTCGGCGTCGGCCCGGTCAACATTTATTGCCTCTCATTTATCTTGTGATTTGCGACTCTCCTTCTGGTAGAAGACTATTGGGTGAATCCAATACTTTAGCGTGAAAAAACCGACGTAGCTAAACCTTAAGCTTTGATACATGGTAGACTTATTTTTTCTCCAGGGCCATGGAATCAGTAGGATTTGGTGCCTCAAGCAGATGCGGTCGCACCATGAGCGACTTAATCAATACAGAGAGGAGAAAGGAGAAAGAATAAGGCCACAAATTGTGAAAAACATTTCAGAAAAAAAAAATGACAGGGCTCCACGAAACTAATTTCGAGAGATCGGTGGAATCGAAACACTCAAGCATTACCTGAAGCTACCTTCGCGGATATTACGTGATGGTGGTCTTGAGCAAGTCATGGAGTATATTACTTCCAGACTTCCAGTCCGCCACCATCAAAGAGAGAGCCCTCTGTTAAACAAAACAAAAGAATCTGATTTCCAATTCACTCAGGCGGCAAGAAAAGAGAAAAAGAAAAAAAAAAAACTCTTCGTTAAATTTCTATACTAACACAAACGCTCCCTGTAATTAGAGTGGAAGAATATCAACGATGATGCAATACCTATCTTATTTACAATTTATACCCTCGCACCAGTCTCTAATTTCGCACCAGTCTCTTCACTCCTCTCTGGCGTCGCACTAATCGTACCTCGCCCTGACCAACTTGGCCTGACTCCTTCCCTTATTTCATCGCGCGTTAGGCGAAAAAATAGGCACTTGGCTCAAAAATAAACACGGAAAAAACGCCGCGGGCCCTAGGGCCATCTCTGCGGACGCGTCAGATACGCGACCTGGCCCCGAATGTATACAGACGCCTGGGCCTAGGAAAATAATAACCAGATCTCAGTGCCTACATCAACAGCTCCACCACGCGTTTTTCAAATAGACTCATTCTTACCTTCGATAGCTTTATCCAAGTGGCATTTTATTCCAACTGCATAGCTCGCATAATCTTCATCAGCACCGTTGTATTTGCATTGCAGATTATCCACATTTTTCATTTGCATCATCTGCTCAATCTTTCTGGACTGTTCTTCTGGATTATCTTTTTCGGACTGTTTCTTCTGGATCATCTTTTCTGGACTATTTCTCCTGGATCATCTCTTCTGGACTGTTTCTCTTGACGTCTCTCTTGCAGTGCCCTTTGACTATACCCCACCACGCCCCCAATCTCCATCATGGGTGTCACCGGATTGCTCCAGCAGCTCAAACACATCCAAGAAAGCACGTCGCTCTCGAAATATAAAGGCCAGACCTTGGCAGTCGACACCTACGGGTGGCTCCATCGGGGCCTCATTTCGTGTGCCCAGGACCTTTGTACGGACGTGCCCACGCGTGGATACATCACGTCGGTGATGAAAAAAGTCGACATGCTTCTCCACTTTGGCGTGACGCC
Organism: Metschnikowia kofuensis (nom. inval.); assembly: GCA_030564885.1. Lineage (NCBI taxonomy): Eukaryota > Fungi > Ascomycota > Pichiomycetes > Serinales > Metschnikowiaceae > Metschnikowia > Metschnikowia kofuensis (nom. inval.). The sequence goes on from JAJLZY010000135.1 coordinate 26,448, forward strand.
CGTCATGGTCTTTGACGGGTCCCCGCTTCCGACGAAGGAGGGCACGCACGTGGAACGGCGGCTCCGAAGAGAAAAAGCGCGTGACCAGGCGCAGAAGTGCTTGAAAAAGGGGGACCGCAAGTCCGCATGGAAGGAGTTCATGAAGGCGGCAGAGGTCACGCCCGAAATGGCCAAGTCCGTCATGGTCGAGCTCGACCGCAAACACGTCCGGTACGTTGTGGCGCCGTACGAGGCAGATCCGCAGATGGTGTACATGGAGAAAGTTGGCGTGGTCGACGGCATTTTGTCCGAGGACCTGGACTTGCTTGTGTTCGGGTGTCGGCGGCTAATCACCAAGCTCAACGACTACGGCGAGTGCGTGGAGATTTGCAGGGACAACCTCCACAAAGTCCCGCGCATGCTGCTCCATACATTCACCCCGGCGCAGTGGCGGCTCGTGGCGATTCTCTCGGGATGCGACTACACGAAAGGGGTCCCAGGTGTGGGTCTCAAAACCGCGTTCAACATGGTGCTGAAGATCAGCCACCTCGAGAAAATCGTGGCGGCTTTCCGAGCCGACAACAAGACAGTGTCTGAGGAATTCGTGGATGAGGCACTCAAGGCCGACCTTGCGTTCCAGTACCAGAAAGTGTTTGACTGGACGGCCGGTTCTGTGACCACACTTTGCGAGATCGGCCCGGATTCTGACCTCGACATGCTGGTGCTCGAGCTCTGTTGTGGGAGACGCTTAGATCCAGAAATCCATGCGGGGATCTGCAAAGGGAAGCTCCATCCGCTCACCCACGAGCCTCTCATTTCACGTGAACACAATTTGCTGGTGGCACGCAGCCATTCTGTTTCTGCTGCACAGACCACGACAGCCAAAGTTGCCTCGTCTGTTTCCAAACCGCTGAGCAAATCTTTTTCAAACCCGAGATCTATAGACTGCTACTTTAAGAGCGTGAATGCCGTGGCGGTGCAATCAACTGAGCCAAAGTTCGCAAAGCCAGACAATGCGTTGAAGCGGCCGCTGGAGAGAGAAACGCAGCTTTCGCCCAGTAGCAAGAAACTCAGACGGTTCCAGTCTGCTTCTGTCGTGCACAGCTCTGGTGGCGTGACACAAAGTAAGTTCTTTGGCTCTGTTTCCTCCACCGTCCCCTCATCTATCCCGCCAGTAGCTGTTCTGCTCTCGTGTCCCCAACCAAATGAGCCAGATTGTGGGTTTGTCACAGGCGATTCTGAAGTGCCCGAGTCCTCGTCGCCTATAAGAAATGGGGCACACGATGATAACAGTGGGAGCATCACAGACGACGACGATGAAAATGACGCTGTTAACGACTCAAGATTGGACTCTTGCTCTGAAGAAGCTGCGACCGCTAGCGGTAAAAACGATCAAGATCAAGCCTCTTTGCCCACCCAAGAGGAAAGTGACGCAGATGACGGGTACGAAAACGAGCTTGACGAGTCGCCCATCAAGACAGAGAAATTGAGTCTTCTGTGGAGAAAAAAATTCGCAATGGGTGCTCCTGGGTCAGACGGTGTGCCACAGATCGAAGTCCAGCGCAGCGTGTCTTGCAAAAAAACAGTTGCCCTGAAAGCTCAAGTGATGCAGCCAACGAGTTCTGAACAGAAACACAACCGGGAGTCTGGTCAGGACGAAAAGACGTTCGACGAAAGTTTCGAGAGCTCACTGAGTCCTCATACACCGGAACAAGTGCTCGAGAAGCGGATGCTCGGCGAAGGTAGTTCTCAGATAAAGTCTCTGCAGCAAACGTGCTTCAGCGAGATCGACGAAAACTTCAATCTCTCTCCCGTTCGCAGGGTTCATGTGCTGCCTCAGAGAAGATCTACAATCAAGCTTCTGCAATTCGCTTTCACTGGGAGATAGAGACAATATACAACATCATAGACCTGGTTTCTTGCCAATTCCTACCGAACATTACTTATTTGTGCTAAAACTTTGCACTGCAAATCTACAGCAATGGGTATCCAGAGAATATTCTTCAAGGGGTGCTCTTTCTGACACATACAATTGGAATGACTATTTGAGCCATCGCGAAAAGACCCCCGAGATGAACATCTTGATTATACTTTCACATGAAATGTTTCCTTCAGCTCACCCTACAATCCACGCAAGAGACTCGCGGATACAGCCGCCCTCGTGTACGCCTGTTGCGACGTATCCTTCAAGTCCAGCAACTTGAACAACTTCTTGAACTTCTTAGCATCGTGACGCTCGAGAAGCTTCCCATCGGTCAACGGCGTGCCCTCGCTGTGCAAAAGAGACGAGACTGTTTTTTCTAGGGCGGCGAAATCGGTTCCAGACTCGCACAACTTCACCACAATGACATCGGACCGTGTCTCGTCCACGCCAAATCGCTTCAATGCATCGTTCATGTTGTTTACAGGCGAAAGGCTGAATATGATTTCTGTGTTGACGGAATTCGCCTTCATTGTATTCTGCGTCATGTTCTGCACCGCCTTATGTAGCGCACATCTGAGCTGCTCAAGTGAAATGATGTGCGTTGTGCTGAGAAAGCAGTAGTCGTATGCTGTGTTTCTGGCCATGAGCTCTGTTTTCACAGTAGACAACGAATCAGCGGCCACGTTCTCATAGTAAGCCACAAACACGGGGTGAGACGGGTACAGCGGGAACCACACTGTGTCGAAGGACATGGCTTAATTTTTGGTGTTTTGATGGTTGGTATTTTGAAAATAGGTCTTGAGAATCGGTGCTCTGAATAATTATGGAAGAGATTCTCGATGACCCTGGGGCCTAGGCTCTGGGTCAGTGGGCTAGGGACCGGGGCCGGGGCGCGACTTGGAAAGCTGCGAAAGATCTTTTTGCGGATTTTGCAATGGGCCCAGAGCAGGACTAATTCTGGAAGGAGCATCAGAGATCAGCTACAACAATCAGAGCTATGGAATTTTGGGGAAGGCAAGGAGTGATCAGTAAACTCTAACGCCAATGACTATGTAACTTTTTTTATTATAACTGCAGGGTTTTGTTATACTGGATGTTGAAAATGCAGAAAGAATTTTAGAAATCAGACTTCACCACCAGAAGAGTGCTCACTCATTTTCATCACTTATGGGTGCTTGCTATCATAAAACGGGAGTTACGACACATTAAAAGCGAAAAATAGATTGTGAGCAAACTTCAAATGACTGCTCTTATCCAGTATATTTTTTCTAAGTCTGCCATTGAACTCATTCTCAAATACTTTTCTTGTTAGTGCTTAAGATCCTAGAATATCGTTTCCCAGCAGTCCAATCGCGAAACAGAGGGTAGAATGGTTCTAAGGCGAAGCTCTCTGGCCGTCTCATGTATGAAACAGCCACCGAAACCTCTAAAGTTCTTTAGAGGCCCAACACAATAAAAATAGAGATAAAAGTATCTGATTCGATATTTGGTCTTAATAACCGTGATCTTGCAACCTTGAGGGAAACGATGTCTGAAGACATGAAAAGTGATGATATTGATTGGAGGTTATGAGATCGAGTTACCCTCTTGCGCCTCAAAGACATTAGCGGGCCGCGCAACAGGGCCACGCAACAGGGCCGCTGGGGCCGCTCAATCGAGCCTCAGGGCCAAATGGACCCTCGCGGGCCTAATACTTTACCCATAAACAACACCGATAATTAGACTTTATTCCACACACCACACCCCTCCGCCCCTCAATATCCCTTAGCATGCAATGGAGCTGGAAAGTCAGGTCAACCTCCTACTAGAAACGCTTTTTCCTCAGGAAGAAACCGACGTTCCCACCATAAACACTCGCCCGTCACACAGTGCTGAAGCATACACCATACACCCTGAGGAGCTTCTACATGCCACGAAAAACGGCAACAAATACTACCTTGCACTTCAGAGCTTCACCCGGCAATTTGTCGATGATTCTAACAATGGCCTGGGGGTTGAAAGTCGCGGAAACAACACGGCCCTGGTTGTCCAGTTCAATCTGTCGAAGCTAAATGCTCTACTGCGACAGAAAGTGCGCTCTTGGGACGATAAAGATCATGAGAAAAACATAGATTCTGCCATAGATAAAAACCTACCGTCAATGGGCATCCTGGGGCATACCCAGGCCAGTTCCCTATTCGCCTGGTCTTCGGGAGACCGGTATATTGCCGCCCGGAAACGTGAACTCCAGAGAAGAAACCTCAATGCCATAAAGACAGACAAATCCACAGACATTTCTGCGGAAAAGCAAGCAGCCGACCCCACAGCCGACCCCAAAGCCGACCCCAAAGCCGACCCCAAAGCCAACTCTATTGCCGATTTGAAAGCAGGCACGGCCGATTCTGTCAAAAATCCTTCCAAAGAACCTCTTTCAAGACTGCGCAGGTCTAATTTACGTCATAGACTCACGTCAGTGGTAGAACGAGAGAGTAATCGGTTCATTCAAGACCGGATCGACCGCATCAAGGCGCATCATTTGGAGCAGGCGACGAAAAAGGTCGACGAGAGGCGCAGAAAAGAACACGAGATCCAGCTCCGACGCGTGCAGCTCAAGGAGGAGAAGTATGAGAAGATCCTCAAGGCTGCAATCGCATTGCAGAACACGAAACGAAACTCGGGGTTTTTCGGCTCGCTTTTCGGGCCAAAGCCGGTTTCAAACAGTTTCACTCTCGAGATCTCAGACACGGACGTCCATGCGAGACATACCCAGACAACACAGGCTCCCCAGAAAGGTGGGGAATTGACTCCGGTTCCGAATTCTAGGAGCAATTCGCTGACTCCGATTCCAAGAAGTCTACTGCTGACGCCAGTTTCGAAACAGCTAGGCCGAGAGCGCCGAGCAGACCATCAAAGTCGTTTTCAACAAGAAAGTCATGGGTCACTCAATGTGCCCAACGCCCTCTCAAGAGCCTCAACCCCAAGGGTTCCAACACCTGAAAATTTGGCATCTGAGATTCTAGAGCCCAATGTTTTGGCACCTGAGATTCCAGAGCCTAATGTTTTGGCACCTAAGATTCCAGAGCCTAATATTTTGGCACCTGAGATACTAAAGCCCGAGAGCTTGGCACCTGAGATACTAGGGCCTGAGAGCTTGGCACCTGAGGTACTGATACTTGAGATCCAAACACACTCGCCCCTGGTCTCCACCCGATCCTCACAATCTTCTCTAGAATTCGAGGATTTCCAGTCCTCAACAAACAACACAGCCCCCAGTGTAGAGAAAGATAATGGTTTTGACGAGGATCCAAAAAGCATGGACACCAGTGCGAAAGAACCCACGCAGCTGGAGAGCAAGACAGACAATATATTCATTTCAGGCCCCGGTGCCAGGTTTGCATCTGAGCCGAGTACAGACACAACACCAGACCTTCTCTCTTTATAGACACCAATACTTCTTGTTGGTATGTTCATTAAGTTTTTTCAGTGAATCACGACACTGTAGCTATTCTTGGTGGAAATAGTATTCCAGTTATATGCAATGATGGCGAAATTTTCAGAAGCATTTAGCATTTATCGCCAAAACACTGCATAGCCAGATTTTTGCCATCCCCCTTACGTCATCAAATCTGAGCTCTGAGCTCTCTCGGAGTCAATGAAGCACGTGAGTCCCATAAACGCCTCGTCTAACGCACGTTCAAACACCGTCTTGAGTCGCCACCCACTCCCCAAAAACTCGCGATTCTGTGCCAATTTGTTCACATACGGATCATAGTAGGTGTCGGTGATATCGACCATGTCACGTGCCGGCTTGCCCAATAGACTGTACTTCTTTTGTATTTCTCGGTCGCCACAGAACGGCGTGAAGGGTACCTGGTCGGATACAGAACCGGAGCCCTTTCCGCCCATTGCTCCAGACGTGCTGGAAAGGTACTTCTGGTCCAATTGGTTTGAGATTTGTTGGAGCTGTCGTTTGCGAAGCAGCAGTCGCTTGAGTTGGGCGTTTTTCTGCTGCCGCATGATGTCCTCCGCGTTCGCGTCCGACAGCTGGAGCTTTTCCATCAACTCGACTTTCTGCTGTTTCTGAAACTCGGCATCTTCCGCGTCCATCTGCTTCTGGATGTTCAACTTTTCTTGTCTGAGACGTTCGGTAGCCTCGTGGAACTTAGTCACGTCCGAGTCCTTCTGCGACTCCCGCATGGCAATCTCCAAAATCTCGATCTTGTGCTCGGCCTCATACTTGTTGACCTCGCTTTCGGTCTCCTCGGTGTCTATACCCTCACATAGCTTGAATGTGATTTCTTCCACTGACTCGAGGTACGCGTTGTATTCGGATAGAGAACTGAAATCTTCCTCTGTTTTATTGTAGATGGCCTGGATGCGTTTCCGTATATCGATCTCCCGCTCAATGAGAATATCGTCAAACATCTGTTTTTTGAACCGGTTCTTTCGCAAAATCTTGCTACATTTCGGGTACGGACATTGAGCCGGCCCTAGCGAGAAGATCCGGTCCACACAAGACTCGCAGATTTTGTGGTAGCATTCTGGATTGATAAGAAACACCATGTTGGGAGATAAGTACCGGTCGGTCTTACAGATCGGGCACATGTCCCGAGTCATATCGTCCTCCATGATTTATAGGTTCTTTTAGGTGTGATTGGGCACTCGACAGGCAGAGATATCAATGTTTAGAATCAGAGGCGCTGACTCAACAATTTTTTATTGATGGAATAATGAATATAGATGAAGAAGGTCTTGTATTAGTACGTCCAACTGTGACTTGATTGTAATCTGATCAAGACTTGCTTAGCTGATGTTCCGGTAGTGCATAAGCACCATGGTGAAGGTACTGATGTAAAGACACCATAAAATACATTATGGATCTCGAGCAATGAGCTTTGACATACTTCAATATACAACCCGGCCCATGCATTTTTTTCTGGTCTTTTCTGATTTTATCTTGTTTTTGCTTACTTTCTTTGTTGTTTTTTTTTTTTT